>BHFT01015518.1:0-39494 GCA_004320025.1 Laticauda laticaudata
AAACTTGGTTTCACTGAGGGCTGCATCAGGATTGTGTTTGATCTTGGGGGGAGCTGAAGGGCATGGCCACCTCAACGTCACTTGTATGATCAAATGCCACTTCTGCTAGTCGTTTGCTTTGCTAGCCCTCTGCCAGCAGAAAGGAGCTTCAGGAGGTCCGTGCTCCGTTTTTGCTGGCAGAGGGCTGCAGGAGGTTGTCACAGCCAAAAACGGAGCCTCGGAGGGCTGCTCACGGCCCTCACAAGTTCCCTTTTTGCTGGCAGAGGCATCACTGGCTGGTCCTTCACTGTTTCCAGGGCAGCCCTGCCGGCCATATCTAAACAACCTTCAAGATGGATCTGGCCCGTGGCCCTCGAATTTTGACACTCCTGAGCAAGATCAAGTAAGACATCCCATAACCTCATAATCTGTCAGGAGAAAATGAACTCTGTCCATAGATTTAATCTATGGAGTCTGCCTTTAGACAGTGTTGGACTCACAGGCAACCCTCAGAGAATCAAAGGGAGAGCACTTTGCTTTCACCTGCGAAAATAAAGGAGCCACAATCTGCCATAGGGAGAAAAGAGAAGCTCCACTCCCATCTTCCAGGAAATGCCACTGCAGTAAAGAGCACAAGCCACCATGGAGTCCTTTCCAGTAGAGGAGAAATTCAAAACATAAACTTACTGTAACGTAACAACAGAAAATATTACAATGTACAATGATCAGAGCAAAGCCACTGTCTTCTTACATTTTCTGTTTCTTACTTTGAAAGTCCCATATCTGCAAGGCTACAAAACTGAACTTTGCCATGTGTGGTATGATTTTAGTGTCTTCACCTGCATGCCGACAGAAGAGTCTGCCACTTCCTGATTCTATCATTTCAAGAGATGCAAAGCTAATTGTGTTTGTGTCCAGATATATTACATTTTGGGGATCAGGTAGAAAGAATAAATATCAACGCATACACACACAAAATAGAATTTGCACAAACTGCTGCGTTTGGAGAACTTTTACGAATTGCTATATTCAATATGGGAGACGGACAAAAGAAGACTGTAATGAATCTGTAGGTAGGTTGGATTAGATGGATACGTGTTTTGACAAAGCTGATTTTCTATGTACTCAAATTCAATATCAGGAATCCACAAATACAGCCAACAGGGACTTCCATACATTTAAGTTGGATATATTGAGAAATTCTCCAATATCATTAAAACTTTCTTTTTAAAAAAATTGCTAAGACAAAGGGCAACATTTGACCATCTGAAATGACATCACACACTGGAAGACGGATTGCTAAAAATACCGAAGATTGCCCTTTGCTTTTTCTCTACAAAACCTTTCTGTTAGGAGACAGGTACATAATTGCATTTCCTTTTTCCTCTTTGAAGTAAAATAAATCAAAAGGCTGAACTTTGCTTGCTACAAATTGGTTTAAAATCAAGATGGAGAGATGCAACCTACTGAAGAACTGCTGAGGTCCTTCAAATTAGTACATGGCTACAAACGGATCAATCTTGACTCAAATCAACCATGACTTGTTCTGACCTAGGCTTCACAAAATCACAAAGCAGACTCCTTATCCCAACAAAACCCCTTTTTATTTGGCTCACGTGAATTCCTATAGTTCAATCCAGCAAAGTCCCGGCAAACAATCTTTCAAGGGTGAATTGCAACCACAGACCTTATCAGGCTTGGAGAGTTGCCAGGCCAATAGATTCCAAGTGCAACGCTGCACAAGAAAATATTTGGCAAGAAGAGAGTCACAAGCAAATCTTCACACGAATTAAATGAACTAATTATCTCCTGCAAACACCACTCCTCTTTATTCCCTCTGGGAGGGGCCATTCACCAGCCATCTGTGCCTTTACTCCAGTCAGCTCTGGTTCCTTAACTGTTTGCTTCTTCTGGCAGCTCTGTGCATGTGCACATCGGGAACAGGCTCCAGTTCTTCTGCCCCACTGATGTCAAACTCCGAAGGCAGCTGATAACTGTTGGACGACCCTGGCCCCATCTCGGCCTCCCGATGCAGAGTTCTCATGAACCTTCCCAGACTCCAGGACTGGCCCATGTTCCTCCCCAACTTCCTCACTGTCAGAGTCTGCTGTCAGCTCGGCTGGCCAGTGGCAGGCCACAACATGACTGTTCTTTGGAAGGTCAGGTACCAATGCTGAAGTTCAAATACATTGACCAAGCAATGAGAAGGAAGGACTCACTGGAGAAGACTCACCTGATGTTGAGAAAGATGGAAGGCAAAAGAGAGAGAAGGGGACAGCAAAGGATGAGATGGCTAGGTAGTGTCACTGATGCAACTGTCATGAATTTAGGCAAACTCTGAGAGACAATGGAATACACAGGGGCCTGGCATGCTATGGTCCATGGGATCAGAGTCAGATACAACTTAGTGACTGAATAACAACAATCACATCATGAGAAGAAAACTATTTTTTGTCTGACTTTCTGAGCACAGGTAAGATGTTGCTTCTGTTAACATAATAACTTGCTGCTTTCTAACCAACCAGGATCCTATGTTGGCATTTTAAGCACACTGGAGCATTTGATCAAAGAGAATGAAGGATGTGGTTCTGAAAGACATGGGCCCAGAGTGCCTGAACCAGAAAAATACATCTTCATCTTTTTTAGCATCTTCTAACAAACAGGCAAGATAAATGGATGTGTGCTCTATGGGTGATAATTAAGATAGCTGCATATGTTACCTGCAATGATCATCTTTGTTCTCTTTTGAATTTGCTGCAAATCAATACTATGAACCCTGATTCCAAGCAACTAGTGACATCAAGTCCAAGCATCTGAGTGACATCAAGCATGGAGTTTGCAAGATGCTTTCACACTTTTTCAGCCAATTATTGTGATACTTGTGCCAAAGAGGCAAATTCTTTGGTTTGGTTGCAAACCCGGTGGAAGGTCTGTATAAAACACTCTGCAAGAAGGCTGCACAGGAGATTCGGTACAATTATTTGTCCTGGAAATGCTTCATTGTTCCAGGGCCAAAGCAACTTATCAAAACAATCCCTCTCATTGAATCTTTTCATAAACTGAGCATCTTAACAGGAGCCTCTTAAATTTTAAAGTTTGCAGTAAGCTGTACAACTCTCACCACCGATTTTGGTGTTGATGTCCCTCAGATCTTTATTTTTTCCCATCCCATTTCTATGCCTCAGGCAAAAAAACAAAATAATTTCTCATTGAATTGACAGAGCTCAGCTATGAATAGATTGAGTATATACGCTAGTTTGAGGCTGCAGTTCTAACTACTAGATCAGGCAAAGATTGAAAGTGTAAAGAGAAGGAAGGCATCCACAGGGTGGGCATCAAAAAAAGTCAATATGGCAGCCACAATTGTGCCATTAAATCTCCCATTTTCATATGCATTGGAACCAACATCTTGACTTTTTGCATGGCCCTTGAAGATGTCCTTGCTTAAATGCACACTGCATTGTGTCGTTCCCATTTCATTTTATTTCAAGCAGGACCAAAACTGCAGCTCATGAACCACAATGAAAAGGGGGAACGGTTGGGTTGCAACAGTATGTTCAGAGTATTGCAACATAAATTCAGCGTCAGAAAAGGAAACACAGATGGTTGAGGCTTCATTTAACTTCTTTATAAACACATAAAGTAAATTTTACAATTTCAGTTGTCGATTTCTCCAACATGGAGCAAGCTCAAACAGAAGCAGTCACGTTACAGTAAGTTCAGAGCAGAACTCTAGTTTTCAGCAAGCAGGCTAGTTTCTCTTTTACTTTAGAATGAGCACAGAAGAGAGATAAACCATGCCCAGATTCTCTCTTAAAGTTTCAGCCCTTAATTCAGATCTCATTGGCTGACCTGGTTACTAAACTGTATTCCAGTTCATGAATATACTCTGACATAGTATTTGTTCATCCCCAATTTCTCCTCCTTCCTTGGGACATATCATAAAACGAGTGTGGAAGGGGGAAAGAGAAAAGGATAAAGGAAGGAAGGGTTGAAGTGGATGGCAGAAAGGAGACATTGGGTGGGAAAGTAAACACACATGCACGCATACACACATATCAAATGTGTGGGGGGGCAAATCCTGTACATCACAGGCAAAAGAGGGGGAAACATTTTGATACTAATTATAATCTACAAACTCTTGTTGAGCCACACAATCTTGGCAAAAACACGCCGGCTTTTAAAATCAAACTAGAAAGGATAGCCACAGGGGCATTTCAGAACAGAAGATTGGAATAAAGGAAAGTGGTCTATTTTGGCAGCCTGGTATTTCAAAACTACGAATCAACTGTCAACTTTTGGCAAGCTATTCCTGCCAACAGAAATAGAGATGCGGCTGTTGGTACTCTGTTGTTTCCAAGCATTCGGATCTACAATGCCAGGCTTATATTTTCTTCAACACCACGAGGGCTAAGAACTTATTTTTAAAGATGCATCGTATTCCAGTGCTTCAGTTAAGGTTGTATTTATTTTTTTGGGATGCTCAGAATTCCTTTTCTCAACTTAAGTCTTTTTTTAAAAAATATACAAGTAGTCTTTGACTTACAACAGGTTCATTTAGTGACCATTCAAAGTTACAATGGGCCTGAAAAAAGTGACTTATGACTATTTTTCACACTTAATGCAGCATCCCCATGGCCACGTGATCAAAATTCAGATGCTTGGCAACTGATTCATATATTTTTGACGGTTTCAGGGCCTTGGGGTCATGCAATCCCTTTTTGTGACCTTCTGACAAGCAAAGTGAATGGGAAAGACAGATTCACTTAACAACCGTGGCAAGGAAGATCTTAAAATGGGGCAAAACCCACTTAATGAATGTTTCACTTAGCAACAGAAGTGTTAAGCTCAATTGACTTCCGGTTTGCAGGGCTTCGGTGGCAGGCAGGAATCTGCGATCATGCACAGTTTCTGCCTGGGCTCGCCGCTGGAGCGCCGCGAGCCAGCTGGCTTCAGGGCTAAGCCACCCCTTAGAGGTGGCGAAGGGGGGGAGGGCAGCAGGGTTGAGGGGAGCCGCATCTCTCCTCCTCAACTGGCATTCCCTTTCCCGAAAGCGGTAAGAGCGGTGGTCAGAAATGGCCGCCTCAAAGAAGCACTCAGCCGGAAAAGAAAGTGCAGGAGGAAGTTAAGAAGTGAAAGTGTTGGCTGACTGGGATAACAAGCAACAACCAAGGTATCCTGGAACTTAAATTCTATAAAAGATACATCGTTCCCAAAGAAGAGTCGGAAGCAGCGAATGAAAGTGAAAAGGGAAAGTTTTTTTTTTCACTCTCCTTCCTACGTTGACAGCGAAGAGAACTGAATGAGAAATTGGAAAAATCCGCTTTGGCACTAATAGGTAACTAACTAAACTGGAAATATAATTAAATGCCAAGTGGACAAGAAAGATTTCTGAACACTAAAAAAATTCTTTTTTTGTTATAAGTGGGAAGGGAGAGGAAAAGAATAAGGGCAGGATTTGGAAAGAGGAATCTGCCTGGAATTTAAGAGGTGGGATTTGCCGGTTCTCCAAACTACTCAAAATTGCCACTGCCGGTTCTCCAGAACTGGTCAGAACCTGCTGAAGACCACATCTGCTTTGGGTGGGTTTTCAATCCAGGTGCTGGATGCCATCTTGACTTTTTCTGAGCTTTCCCACAGATACTCCCAAGTCTTTTTTTCTTCTTCTTCTGCTGGATATTTCTCTAAATTTAGACGCCCTGAAATCTGAGTTATGATCTTCCTGTAGAGACGCACAAGATGATGTCATACTAAATCTAATCAACAAGAAGCGAGTAATGTTTTTATCTCTGTTTCTTTTTCAGAAAGGGCCTCATTTAAAAGACCTGAGAAAAAATCTATTGATTTTGTTTTTTTTAAGCCCTGGAGCCCTTTGAGATGATGAGCAAATAAATCTTTCCTAACTTCTGGCCAGAGCTTCCTGGAAGGAGTCTAAGTTGGCCCCCTTCTGGAACTAGGCTGGGAATCCAGCTCCATCAACCACCCAGCTGCTGATATAAACCCAGGGAACCTGCTGGAAATTTTCCAGCTTTCTTCCTGAAACAACGAAAATGAATTGGGACCTGTTTGCGGGGGGCTTTATCGCCTCCTCCATTAAATGATTAAATAAAGGGGAATGTGCTTTATTTCTTGCAATAAGTAAAGATCCCTTAAAATACGGGGGTCAAACACAAGGCCCACGTTGTGATCAGATCTGGTTCGCGGGGCTGTCCTAGAAGATATAAGGGGTCAGCCCGCATCGCTCCGGCCTGGTCTATCCAGTGTGAAGAAGAAACATCAGGCCAGCAGTTTGGGGAATGGCGTCAAGCTGGCCATACCCACCCAGCTGGCCACACTCAGTGAGTGGCAGCAAGCTGGCCACGTCCCCCCAGTTGCCCTCCCCCAGCCCCCGCAAAGTCAACCACATCCCTGATGCGACCCTCAATGAAACTGAGTTTAACACCCCTGACTAAAAAGGATCAGTATTTCCAAAAATTCACAGCGCAATAATATACAAGTCCCAGGTCTGCAGGAGAAAGCTGCCTCAGATTCTACAGGTAGTCCTCGACTTACGATTGCAATTGAGCCCAAATTTTATGTTGCAAAGCAAAACAGCTGTTTCGCCTAGTGGTAGGATTCAAAATTTTTTTTACTATAGGTTCTGTGGGCATGGCATGACTTGGTGGGTGTGGCAAGGGAAGGATACTGTAAAATCTCCCTTCCCTCCCCACTCCTGAGGGAAGATTATTGCAAAATCCCCTTCCCTCCCCATCCCACTAACCTGCTTTCCAGCTCCATTCTCCAATGCAGGGCAATAAAAGAAGACCCAGCCAATCAGCTGGGATTAAGGAGGCAGAGAATAGATGGGGGCAGGGCTAGCCAGAGGTGGTATTTGCCAGTTCTCCGAACTACTCACAATTTCCACTACCGGTTCTCCAGAACTGGTCAGAACCGACTGAATACCATCTCTGGTTTGCTCCATTTTATGACCTGCCTTGCCACATTTGTTAAGTGAATCACTGCAGTTGTTAGTAACATGATCTCTAAGCCATTCTGGCTTCTCCATTGGAAGATCGCAAAGGGGTATTGAATGATCCCGGGACAGTGCAACCTACATGCCAGTTGCCAAGCATCTGAATTTTGATCACATGACCATGGGAAGGCTGCAATGATTGTCATTTTCTCCAGGCTGAACGTCCTATGTCCCTTTAGCCATGTCCCCCTGCATGATTTCTCTCATCTTCCCCTGGCCTTGTTTCTAATTTGTCAGCCTCACTTTAGAGCTGTGATATTCAGAAATGTCCAAAATAGATTGGAAGGACCATCTAATATCGGTTCTAGAACTGGGATGTCAAACTCATGGTCCGTGGGCCACCCCCATCCCCCATTTTAGTGAAGGGGGAACACATCACGTGATGACAACGTGATGATGCGAGTTTGATACCCCTGTTCAAGACGGCAGTAGTTGTTACATATTGGAATGCCCGGATAGATGTAAGCAAATCCAAACTTGGTTATTCTTGAAAAGGTAAGCAAGGTTAGAATAGCCAAGTATAGTGACTAGAATCAGGAAATACTAGAGTTTCAGTCTAGAGATGGAGAAGTCAAAAGACATTCTAAGGAACACAAATTACAAAACACTTCCTTAATGGTTGCTAAGAGAACTGACTGGCAAAGTACATCTAAGATGTCATCATTCAAGTTGGAGAATTCACTTTTAAAATCAATTAGGAAGTTGGCCACTGGGACGGAGGCCCTTTATGGCTTTTCTTCCTCAAGCGTAAAAATATTTAGAATTTCATGTATCTGGGAAAGCTCTGGACTTGAGTTCTTTCAACAATATTTCTTTCTTCTGATCTCTGTCATAAAAATCAAATGAGTAGGGTAGGGTAGAATAGAGAGTAGAGTAGAGTAGAGTAGAGTAGAGTAGAGTAGAGTAGAGTAGAGTAGAGTAGAGTAGAGTAGAATAACAAAAGAGAATAGGATAGAATAACAGAATAGATCAGAAAAACAGAATAGAATTAGAACTGAAAAGAATAACAAAACAGAACAGAATAACAGAACAGAATAGAATAGGTTTAATTTTAACAATCATGTTTTCTTCTTAATGACCGCCACAGAAAAAAGTCATAAAATGGCAGGAAGGTTAGAGTCTTACATCATGGACTTCTTGTAATCAATGAAACACACCAGCATCTGGAAGAGAGTGCTTAATCCTCATCTGAATTTCTGCAGCCTAGATATCGTAGTGTTCTTCAATATCAGGATTTCCATAAATTGCTTTTGCACCTGGTAACACTTCTTGGAACGGATACAAAACCCAAAAGGTGGGAGTAAAGAAGCCAAAAAAATAATAATATAAAAATCCCAATCTTGAATCTTAAAAATAATGTTCAACTGCCTGCAAACAGTTCACTTAATATTCCTGTTTTTCCAACTTCCCCTTTTCAGTAAACGAGATGGAGAAGAGGATCAACATTGAAATGCTAAGCAAGATACTAAGCTAGATAACTGTCCGCTAAATCTAGATCTAAAAGAGTTTGGATCAAAAGCCTCGCCTTGACCTACTTTGGTGTAACTGCGTTGCTAACCTTGCCCCCATGAAGTAGGCCAGTCCCACTAAGACCGAGAAAACGGTTGCTTCCTTGCTTTTGAAAAGATGATATTTGAGACCCGGGACTTCCCGCTCTTGCCCTTAGCCAGAAAAAAAAGAAGAAATAAATAACAGAGTGGAATGGGGAAATGAAAACGATCGCAAAAATAAGGAAGAAGGAAATATGATAAAGGCATTCATTGCAAGAGGGAGAATGGAAAAAAACTTAAGTTAGCAAACATCAAGGCCAAGTTAGAAGATCAGGAAGAAAGTCTGTTCGGTAGGGCCTTTCCAATGCACAGCAGCAATGCAGAAATACAGATAGTCCTCAACTTACAACAAGGGATCGTACGAAGTCGCTGAAAAAAGTGACTTATGACTGATTTTTCACAGTTACTTCCTTTGCAGCATCCCTATGATCCTTTGATCAAAATTTGAATGTTTGGAACAGGTTCATATTTTATGATGGTTGCAGTGTCCTGGAGTCACGTGATCAATTTTTGTGACCTTCCATCACAAAAGCAAGTCAATGGGCAAGCTAGATTCACTTAACAATCGTGTTACTAATTTTGCAACGGCAATGATTCACTTAACAAGCTTCTCACTTAGCAACATAAATTTGGGGCTCAATTGGGATCGTACGTCAAGGACTACCTGTACCTTTGGGCCAATCCAATGGGAAGGGACCCCACTGGAAAAAAACAGCAGGAAAAGGCTCCTTCAACTGAAGAGCAACTCCAGATGCTGTTTTCCTAGCAATAGCCCCCTTCTTCTGGGGCTATTATTCTGACCACTGGGATTTCCTGGTGGTCTCCCATTCCATTATTATTCAGTTCTAACTCAGCTTTTTCAAGCTCATGTGAAGGAAATGCTGCTTTCTTCCCCCCACCCCCCACCCCTCAGTTTCACAGAGGTCAATCTATCTGTACTGAGTTACAGGCAGCTGGTCAGCGTTCCAGCAAACCTCCATTCCAACCGATAACTCTGATATAGACATCTTCTCAAAGGTTCCTCTTTATTTGGATAGTAACCAGCACAACTGGGGAATCCTGAATGTGAAAGTTCCAGGCTTCCTTGCAAAAAGTAAAAACTACAAATCTGTCATGCCCTTGTGAGAGTCAGACTCTCAGGAAGAGGAGGAACAACTACAGGGAGTGGAGGTGCGGTTCCAGAGGTGGTGGAGGAGGCTGGAGAGGGGCAGAGGCCAGCTGGGCAGTCAGAGGAAGAACCAGGCCCATCCCCTCTTCATCCTAGGACAGCAGGGAGGAATGGAGAAGGAAACAACTTGGCTTACGAGAGAGGAAGCGGCCATGATCCCCCTCATTGGTTGCAGCTGGGGAGAATAGTATATTAGAGAGACGCGTTAAAACACAGCGTTGCCAGAAGCAAAGCATGTTTTATTTTAGGCTGAAATTATCTTGATTGGCGTCCTGCCAACAGACTGTGCCTTGTTATTGCAGTTGGTAATTACATATCTTGGTCCATTGTGGAATTTCGTTCATTGTAGTTTGTTTTGGGTTTTTTATTTCACCTCTATCTACTCATTAAGTTCAGTCTGTATTGCTTTCTTTTGAAAACTATTTTTGAATAAGTTTTATCTCCAATTGAGAATTATTGAACAGTGGGGCCAAGTTGGAGGCATTAAAAGACATTTATTTACGTTTTAGATTTTGAGACGTTTGTCATCACAAAATCCATCCCCTGCACCCATCATCACATCACATGGCCCAATCACCATCCGTCCCAACTTGAGACTTCCCCTCACTTAGGCGCAAAATAACCTGACCTTGAATGAGAAAAAGAATATTATTATGTCTAACTCCATACACTCCAAGAAATTTCCCCCTCCCAATTTCCCAGGCTCAAATTTGGCAGCTTGGGAGCATCTGGTCTCAATATGGCTTCCAAAGCTGACATAGTCCTTAACTTGCAACCACAATGAGCCCAACATTTGTGGCTGAGCGAGACATTTGTTAAATGATTTTTGTGATCTCTCTCGCCACTGTTCTTCAGTGAATCGTGGCAGTTGTTAAGTGAACCTGGCTTCCCCATTGACTTTTCTTGACAGAAGGCCGTGAAAGGGGATCCTATGATCCTGGGACACTGCAACTGCCATAAATAGGAGTCAATGGTCAAGCATCTGATCTCATGAACACGGGGATGTTGCAACAGTCTGAAGTGTGAAAAATGGTTCATAATTTACTTTTTTCAGTGCTGTCGCAACTTCGAACAGTCATTAAACAAACTGTTGTCAAGTCAAGGACTCAAAAAGGAATTCATGGCTGGTCTGAATGGCACATCTGTGAGCCTCCCAGATGCATTGACAAGCCAAGTCAAATGGGGAAAGCTGGATTTGCTTAAAGATTGTGTGATTCCCTTAATAAGCTCAGTGATTCACTCTGTGAACCAGCACAGCAAAACAAGACTGTAAAATTAGCTGCAACTCAACTCAATGACCGCCTTGCTTATTGGTACAGTGGTCATAATTTGAGGACTACCTGTAATGAAGGAAGAAATGTGGGAAGCACAGTCCTAGGAGTAAGAGAGTCAGGAAGATGACCCTGACAGAGGTATGTGATGTGGTGTGCCAAAAGCAGCATACACGTGCTGGCACCCACAATGCAATGAATCCCGCCCCCCTTGCGCATGTGCGCACAACATCTCTGTCCTGCCCCCTTACCTGCACTGCGCATGCATGTGCCTCCCTGTTTGAAGCTGTTTTCGCCCTCTGGGAGGCTCAAGGAAGCCTCTGCAGCCTGAAAAATGAGCCTTATGGAAATACCAGAAGTGCCTATTTTCAGCCTCTGGAGAGCCCCTGGAGCCCGGGGGAAGCAATTCCTGCCCCTCCCAGAGGCTCGAGGGAAGCCTCTGAAGCCTCAGGAGGCTGAAAAATGGGCCTTTTTTGACACTTCCAGTATTTCTGGTTTTTTTGGCCTCCTGAAGCTGCAGAGGCTTCCTTCAAGCCTCCAGGAGGGCAAAAACTGCCTCAAACAGGCTGAAAATCAGCTGGGAGGCTTGCGTGCCTGCACAAATGGCTCTGCGTGCCACATGTAGCACACGTGTCACAGGTTCACCATCACGGACCTAGGTAAAAGGGGTTCAGACATTTCTAAGTCAAGGACAACTCCCAGGGTTCCGGCAATTATGAATCATGAGCTTGGAGCCAACCTTCAAAAGAATCCAAAAGATTTATTAGGATCAACATAGTGGCATTAACCTACATGAAGCCAACTCTGGCATATGTGATTTACAGTCACCTGTGACCTTGTTTTCCCCCTGGGTGTTTCATAAGTCAGATTCTCCAAGGAAGCACAGTTCAATGGGTGTCATCAATCACATTCTCCAAAGAAGGATTTTCACAGGCAGGAAGATCTGGTAGCCTAGCTACAATCTTTGTAAGTTAAGTGTGGAATGTTTTTCTGGTTTTAAACTGCTGTACTGCTCCTTTAGATTTTCCCCACCCTTGTTTATGGCAACTCGAAAACAGACATAGGAATGTTTTACGAGTTAACATTTGAGGGCAGCTCAAACTCTAATTCACTGAGGCATAAGGAGGAGGAACAACTCAATCTCATTATAGTCGATCAAATTGTTCAAATTGATCAAACAATCAAATTGTTTTCAGCTTTCCTTTGGAGTTGATTTCCTGATCCGGTGAACCGGGTAGGACTCAGGCCAAGATCTGCAGTAGGTCTGTTCCTAACCACAATGACCCTGATACAATGTCATTCCCTGGCAAATTTTCAATATTAATTCTGCCTGTTGGTCTCTTGGATGTCCCAATGCACCTTTCATCATTTGTCCCTTGGGACAGACAGAACTATTAATTTCAGAGTGAAAGCTGAAACCACAGTGGGAAGAACTGAAAATGGCCTGTGAACCCAGTAGAGGGAAGGAGCAAAGAACCAGTTTTAAGGCCCCACTGGCCAGGATCAATCATGGTTAGAGTACACACTGAAGGCAGTGGCTTTTGAGAGTCGCATTCCTTTAGTCTCAACGGTCCTCTCTACATACATCCTTCCCCCTGGACTTAGATGCAACTTTTTGCACATTTCTCAGACAACTGGGAGTAGGGGAACACTCTCAAGGCCCTAGCAAGTTGCTCTCTGGCTATTGAAAACCTAAATTAAGCTGTGTAGAAAGTATGTGAAAGAATTCCCAGTCTGTGGAAAAATTGTCCTCCACAAAACCAGTCCCTGGGGCCCAAAAGATTGGGGACTACTGCTGTACATGACAGATATAGAATATTAATTATTCTTTTTCCAAATCCTAACAAACAATAACTAGCCTTACAAATTGCTTTGCAATTCTTGCTATCATGGAATGAGGTCAAGCATTCTAATTAATTAAATCAATGAGTCCAATCCCTACAGAAAAGGTACAAAAATGTGACTTTGTCAAGTCCCATAACTGCTCACAAGAAGCTCCCTAGTCTACTTTCAAAGGTCTCTCAGCATCTCAATTAACTCACCAACCTGGACCACTGATATCACCAACCAAGGCCACCTGAGGGATCCAGAAGAAGCCCCAACGATATTATGTGCATCACAACTTAATTGTGCAAGGCGCCAATTGTACAATATGTGCGAATGAGGCCAACCATCTCACATTTCCCCCACTTCCAACCCACATGGATGCCCACGCTGTACACTTTTCGTACAGCAGCAACGAGCAAGAAAAATATTGGTAGATCAAGGGTGGCAGTTCTCAAGGAAGGATACCTTGAAGCCAACATCTACCAAAATCCAGAACTTCTCCAGAGGTTAGGGCTAGGCCTTCGGAGTAGCAGCTCTCCACAAATGTGGTTTCAGAGCCTGGCTGGGGGTGAGGGAAACCGGGCCACATGAATGGCAGGCCAGGGCGCACGTGTATGCGGATGTAAGTCAACTTGCACAAATTGAGTTGCATGTGTGCATCTGCATCAGTGGCCCAATTCTGAATAGGCTACAGCCTGATACTGCGCTGTGGCCCAGGTGTTGGAGACCCCTGCCTAAGAGAGTAGGTGTTGTAGTTAGCCGGCAGTAGGTGCAGATGGCTGAGGAGGACGATGACCCTGTTGAGGGGAACATCAGGGAGTGGACTGCTGCCTTCAGGGATTGTGGGGGCTGGCAGCAGTGACGAGGAGGTTCCTGAGGAGTCTGTTCCAAGTGTGCGTGAGCACAGGATGATTCGTAGAAGAGAACTGCTGGAGCACAGGTGACTCGGGAGTAAGAATGCAACGTAACGGCCCCTCCCTCCAGGGAATATAAGCCTGGTTTCAAAAGGTTTTTGCTTTTGCAGAAAGCAAAAACGTTTGAAGGATCCAGCATTGTGTGTGGAGACTCCGGCTTATCTGAAGAATTCTGTCAAGACTTTTCTGGTTGGACTAATTGGCTGCAAGACATCTTTTATCTACAAAAAAGTTTCTTTTCTCTAATTCATAGATTAAAGCTATGAAGGTTTGAGTTACTGAGCTTGTTTGAGATTTTCTTGCTGGTAACCGGGTTGGGTCAGAACAGTAGGGCATTTATCCCATGCAGACTGTCACCATCTTTCCTTTTTTGACTTTCCTCTGTATATGTCCTTGAAGAGCCGTGGTGATGTAGTGGTTAGAGTGCAGTGCTGCAGGCTACTTCTGCTGACTGCTGATTGTTGGCAGTTCAAGTCCCATCAGCTCAAGGTTGACTAAGCCTTCCATCCTTCCGAGGTGAGTAAAATGAAGACCCAGATTGTTGGGGCAAGATGCTGACTCTGAAAACCGCTTAGAGAGGGCTGTAAAAGCACTGTGAAGCGGTATATGAGTCTTAAATGCTATTGCTACCATGGAAGCATGGTTCAAAACAGAGAAGTCTGGTCTTCAAGGAAGAATCATGCAGGCTGTTCCACGCTCCTCACAACAAACTCTTCAAGTTTCATGACTGACAGGCTGTAAGGAAGTCGGCCAGCCCTCTGCAGCTGCTGCAACCTGAGATTTGAACCACTGCTATTATCTGGCCTTTCCAGCATCTGGCTTTCGACAGGAAGCTTCCCCTGCCTTTTCCGTCACAGGAAATTTCCTGTGGAGGAAGCACTTATCAGGCAAACAAAGAGGTTTGGGGTATAACGAAAACAGTCAGTGACAAGCTGAAATAGCATTTAGGTCATTCTGGTAAGGCGGCTGAATTTATTATTCAGTTCCAGGAACAGAATGAGGAAATTGAGTTGGAGGTGATCTGTCTTGATAGAAGGGGAAACATGTGAGTGAATTCCTGGCTCCATTTGCATCCCTGTGATTCAGAGAATCTGACAGCTATTAGTTAATTTTTAATTCTCCAGAAAAAGCAGAACCACCATTGGTCACTCCAAACATTCAGAAGAGTAATTTCCAAAATCAATCCATCTATCTATCTATCTATCTATCTATCTATCTATCTATCTATCTATCTATCTATCTATCTATCTATCTACACACCCTCTTTAACTGCTGTGACACACTTTGAGGAGAATTCTATGTAAGTCAATCCCAAAGTAAGAATGAAATTAATTCAACTGCCTTTCTCTTCATAATGAGAAGAGAAATTCCACTAAGCCCGCCTGCAACAATTGAGGGATAAGATGGAATTATGGATCTATTTCCAGCTAAAGCAAGAATAAAATATTCTGGAGTTAAAAGCCAGCAAAAATTCAGGATGTTGGACATGGACGAGGCAGGTGCTTCAGAAATTCAGATTTTATTATTCAAAAAGATGTCAGCCTTATGGATCATTGGCTGATGGGTTTAAAATATTTATTAGCTCATTTTTTATATGAAAATGCCTCCAGGTTAGCTTCCAAAGAACACATCTAACATCAAGGGGGAAAAAAAAGAAAATACAATGACGCTAAACATCAACAGCAGCGATTTATATACTCTTTTTATGCTGGATGCTCTGCAGTTGATAAGAAGATGCTCCAGAGAGTTATAAACACAGCACAAAAAATCATTGGTTGTTCTCTTTCTTCTTTGGAAGAGATTGCAAAGATCAGACTCCTCTCTAGAACATTAAAAATCTCCATAGACCGTTCGCATCCTGGTCATTCATATTTCGAACTTACATCAGGGAGACGCTTTAGGTGTCTTAAAATGAGGACTAATAGATTGAGAAATAAGTTTCTTTTCCAAGGCAGTAATTGTCTTGAATCAAACAGTGCATTTGTGATTTAGTTCTATTATTATAATTATTTTAATTTTTAAATACTCTGTAGTGTGATTGTGATGTGGTATTTGGGGCACTGTGCTGGAGTAGCTTTCAAATTTCATTGTATTCATGGAATGCAATGACAATAAAGGTATTCTATTCTATTCTATTCTATTCTATTCTTTTCATCTTCTCATCACTCATCACCCATCCCCTCCCACTTGTGACTGTTTCCTAGTATGATTTGATTGCTTATTGTACCCTGACTATTAAGTGTTGTACCTTATGATTCTTGACTTTTGATGAATGTATCTTTTCTTTTACATAAACCGAGAGCATTAGCACCAAGACAAATTCCTTGTGTGCCCAATCACACTTGGCCAATAATTATTCTATTCTATTCTATTCTATTCTATATTTTCTATTCTATTGCATTCCATCCCATTCCATATTTTCTTTTCTATTCTATTCCATTCCATATTTTCTATTCTGTTCCATTCCATATTTTCTGTTCTGTTCTGTTCTATTCCCCTTCCCTATTCTATTCTATTCTATTCGATGCTATTCCATTCCATTCTATTCCATTCCATATTTTCCATTCTATTCTATTATTTTTGTCGTGACCTTTAACTGGTGAGACACTGCATCAAAGGGTAACAATTTTTGAACCCAAGTATCTCAAAAGGGTTAGCTTATAGAACGTGTCCAATTTCTGGGAGTTGAGGTCCATACGTCTTAAAGAGGCTGATGTTGAGAAATAGAATCCATCATTGTTTCTGCTCTAAAACCAGGCTATAACTGAGATGGGGCAGATCTGTAAATGTGCAGTTTTTGGCCAGCACGCTACTGAAGTTTTCCATGTCTTTGACTTGTGTGTCTAACCACCTTAGCTGACCCCTAAAACATAACCTTGGTTAGATCTGGTTCATACCTCTATTATTCATTCCCTCCATTAGTTTACTTATATGCTCATGGTTGAGAGGTTGAAAAACAACCATAATTAACTGAGTATTATAGTCACATAGTGACAGATTTTATTTTCTTGGGCTCCAGATCACCACAGATGGGGACTACAGCCAAGAAATTAAAAGACGCTTACTCCTGGGGAGGAAAGCTATGGCAAATCTAGACAGCATCCTAAAAAGCAGAGACATCCTCCTGCCAACACAGGTGCATAGAGTCAAGGCTATGATTTTCCCAGTTGCAATGTATGGCTGTGAAAGTTGGACCACAAGAAAGGCTGAATGCCAAAGAATTGAGGCCTTTGAACTCTGGTGCTGGAGGAGAAGACTCCTACGAGTCCCTTGGACTGGAAGGCGATCCAACCGGTCAGTCCTAGAGGAGATCAACCCTGACTGCTCTTTAGAAGGCCAAATCCTGAAGATGAAAGTCAAATACTTTGGCTACCTCATGAGAAGGAAGGACTCCCTGGAGAAGAGCCTAATGCTGGGAACAATTAAGGGCAATAGAAGAAGAAGGGGACAGCAGAGAATGAGGTGGCTGGATGGAGTCCCTGAAGCAGTAGGCATGAGCTTAAATGGACTCCGGGGGATGGGAGAGGACAGGAAGGCCTGGAGGAACATTGTCCATGGGGTCACGATGGGTCGGACACGATTTTGCGACTAACAACAACCATGGTCACAAACTTCCCTGTTACTAAAGCTTTTAGCACAAAATAAGAACAATCAATATTATGAGGGGTTGAGGCTCAAATTGTTACAACTTGGAGCCTTCTGGAAAGTCCTTCAGTTTCAGATGGACAACACTGAATAATTGCAATGGTGACACTGCTGTGTCTTCCTTTACAATTCTTACTTTGAAAGGACAGAAGTCAAAATGGAATCTTAGCAGCATTTCATCATTTTTGTTCCTCTGACTTATCATCACCACCCATTCATTGTTCCCAGCTCTTCAGAATATGAAGGATTTGATAGACTAATCACAGGACAAAGAGTGAAACAAGATGATTCCTTGAAGCAGTCAATCCCCTAAATACGTTTCTCAACCTTGGTAGCTAGAAGGCCTGTGGACTTCAACTCCTATAATTCTCTAGGTCTGCTGGCTGAGGAATTCTGGGAATTGAAGTCCACATATCTTTAAGTTGCCATGGTTGCAAAACAGTGCTCTAAATCTACTCACATACAATAAAAAAGCCAAATTAACCAAAGAAACATGTTCAAGAAGAGCAGACAGGAATGAAATAATGGTTTTGAAAGATCTTTTTGGATCAAGATTGTCTGGAGCAACATGGCTTATGGGTTTTAAGCTACAATTTAGTGGATTACTGAATTCCCCACACATTTGATAAGCAGTAAAAAAAAAAAAAGAATGTTTATGAATGCTGAAGACGGAACAAGGAAGGGACCTCTGTGGCATATGGGTGTGTGTCAAAGGTGGATGCAGAGACTGAGCTGCTTTTACTGGGCTTAAAAAATCTTCCCCATTTATTTGCATCCATAGTATTGAAATAACTGAAAAAGGTGCATACAGCAGCAAGAGTTTCTATTATATTGATTCCAACAAGTTGGCAAACTGTCCTTCTGGGAAAGTTTCCCAGGAAATTCGTCACCTGACTTGAAGAAGGCTGGAAAATATATTCCCTAAGAGTTAGGGGATTTTTCAAGTCTTTACCAGGTGACTATAGGAGTCTGAAGTCCTGTTTCAAGTATCCCTCATAAAAACAAATCTATTTAGTTATGTCTTCCTTGAGCTCTATTCTGTTGGTGAGCGACCAACGGAGCAGAGGTGGTGTTCAGCAGGTTCTGACCAGTTCTGGAGAACCGTTAGTGGAAATTTTGAGTAGTTTGGAGAACCACCTCTGCCTCGCCCCCATCTATTCTCTGCCTCCCATTGAGTCCCAGCTGATTGGCTGGGTCTTCTTTGGTTGCCCTGCACAGGAGAACAGAGCTGGAAAGCAGGTTAGTGGGGTGAGGAGGGAATGGAGATTTTGCAGTATCCTTCCCCTGCTGTGCCCACAAAACCACGCCCACTGAACCGGCAGCAAAAATTTTTGAATCCCACCACTGCAATAGAGGCCTGAAGTCCTGCAGCTTTATTTATTCAACAATTTCAGCCTCCTTCCACCTCCCTGGATGCAGACTTTCTCAGCAACCTGGTCAGGTGGCATGAGCTGGAGTGAGTTTGAACGGCCCATAGCTTTTAATGCACCAAATATCTGGAGTGCAACAAATTCTTCTGTCCTTCTTCAGCTGCCAGGAAGAAGTTCCTTTCTTGGAGGAAGAATGCAGCCAGAGTTTTTCTGGCTTCCTGGCTGTCAGCAACATCTACCACAAATCCACAACTTTGATTGAAAGCTTATCCGTGAAAAAAAAAAATTGGGGGTGGGGGTGAGAAAGCTGCATTTCAAACTCTTATTTCTGAACCATCCCCCAGATAGACTTCTGATAATGCTCATCAGCCCTTTTTTTCTGTCCCTGGCCTGGCGTGCTCCAACTTCCCTTCACCCACGAAGCTGCAGCTGTGGTCAAGAGCCTCCTGCCAACAAGCCCACCATGCCCCCCTCCACAGGAAGTTCCAAAGATCTCTTCCTGTACAGGAAATTTCCTGTGGTCCAACAGACATTCCTGTTTGCTTTTATCACCCCCCTGCATTTGTTTTGGCACAGGGCAGGTCTTCGGCATGAAAGGAGCCAAGAATAAAAAGCACCCATAACTGGGAAAGGAATGGCTTTTTTTTTTTTTTTTTGGGGGGGGGGGGCTGGCTTCTCTTCTCCCCACAGAGAGAGGTTTTGACACAAGGGTCACTCCCCTTTGGTATTTTTAGCTGGCAGGGTTGTGGATTAGGTCTGCTTGAGCAACATGTGGAAAATGGGGAGGAAGAATCAGAAATGGCTGAGAGAGGAAAATAAACCGAAACCTGACCCCATGAGGGGCACCATGATTCTACCGAATCAAGAACTGGTGTTGAATTGCTGAATGAATATTTTTATCTATTTCTATTTACTATTAAATTTTTATCCTAGCTTCACTATTTTATAAGTAACTCGAGGCAGTGAACATATCTAATATTCCTTCCTCTTCTTATTTTGTGCCCTGTGAGGTGGGTTAGGCTGAGATAGGGGCTGGCAAAAAAAAAAAAAAAAAGGTCACTTAGCCAGTTTTTATGCCTAAGGTAGGACTAATATTCAAAGTTTCCTAGTTTTGGGGCCAGCAAATATCAATTCAAATAACTGGCTCTCTGTTCTATACTTTTATTTTCAAGCACCAGGTTTGCAGCCCCAAAGTATTGGGGAGCCCAGAACTGACTTTGGATTCTTGGGGGGGGGGGAGAAGGCAAAATGGTTGCATTCCCCCTAACTTGGATCAATGCATCAATTATGGATTGTGCTGGATAGTCTTTCCAGATCTCCCGCCACTGATAATGTCCAAGCTAAATCATCGTCAGGTGCTGCTCACAGAAATCTATTTGAAGGCCAGAACGTGAGTGAGTGAGGGCTTCCTGGTCAGAGCACATTTTTAATTTTCTTTTGGATCCAACTGATCTCTGAGTTCAAAACAGTTCAAGGGAGTCTTGAAGACCTGCTCTCCTCCAAAAGAGCCACACTCACTCTGGATCACTTGCCGAACAAGTACAGGATGCATATCATAAAATTGCCTATCAAAATAGTCAAAAACTCTCTTTACGAAAATGCAAGAGTTATTGACAAGTCATAGAAGCTGAGAAAAAAATTACAGAGGAAAACAAATGCCAGGAATCTGCTGCAGGGCCTCATGGAGTTGAGTTCAACTACCGTAGAAATCATTGCCATGAGGTCTGCTCAAAGAAGCTGTGTTTCCTCTTTCTTTCTTTCTTTCTTTCTTTCTTTCTTTCTTTCTTTCTTTCTTTCTTTCTTTCTCCACTCTTTCTCTCTCTCTTCTGTTTATATCTCACCTTTATTATCTTCATAAACAAGGTAGGGAATATGTCTAATACTCCCCCCTTCTATTTTCCCCACAACAACCATGTGAGATAGGATTGAGAAGGGAGGGAGGGAGAGAGAAAGAGAGAGAGGGAGATATCCAAAGTCATCCAGCTGGCATTTCATGCGTCAGGTGGGGCTTGAATTCAGAGTCTCCTGGCTTCCAGCCTGCCTTACCTTTCAATCTCTGGGATTCAATGTTTGCTTGCCATGTAGCATCTCTTGCTGCGCCAACTTCAAGCCTCTCCAAATATCCCCTGGCTATTTTTTTTCCGGCTTCTTTATCAGACTTCCCTGTTCATTCTAAAGCTCTTTCTCCCAAGCTCAATTACTACCTTCCTTATTCAGCCTGAATGCAGAACATCAGCAGGCTTAGAAAGCCTTGCCCTAATTTATAGAGGGAAGTTGGAGCTGGTTCTGCCTTTTGCTTCTGAAATCTTTACAGCTATTTAATTTTCTGATTGGACTTTTGTCTCTTTTGACCTGCCCCCACCTCCTTTCCCATTCCTTAGGTTTTGTTTTTTTTTTTTGTCAGCAGTTATTTCCTNATTCCTTAGTTTTTGTTTTTTTTTTGTTAGCAGTTATTTCCTTGTTATGTCAATTCTCTCCATCTTCCTCTTATTCTCAAGTCAAGCACCATGAAATAGTTCACATTTCAACAGTCAACAAACACATCTTTGCAGGGTTGTCTGACAGAAAGAAAGAAAGAAAGAAAGAAAGAAAGAAAGAAAGAAAGAAAGAAAGAAAGAAAGAAAGAAAGAAAGAAAGAAAGAAAGAAAAGAAGGAGGAGGAGGAGGAGGAGGAGAAGGAGAAGGAGAAGGAAAGAAGAAGAAAGAAGAACGAAGAAGGGACAGAGGGAGAGCCTAGACCTGCTTCAGATCATGGGTCTGTACTTCCCAGGGAAACACATTTAACGTCAGCTACATAGCTTGTTTCGCAGAACTGGTCATAAGAAATTTTTACGGGACTTCTGTCATACCAAGATTCAGCTCAGTTTATCGATCCTGGTAAAATTCTTCCTTGCTTGCAGGCACTCATTTAAAACCAGTTCAACTTCTTCTGATACAGATACTACTTCAAGTGGCCCTTAACATTCTACTAAGTGCTCAATAAAACAAGCATTATTTAATTAATTAATTAATTTATTTATTAGAATTTGTCAAACAAAAATAAAAACAAGGATAAAAGAATAAAAATACAATGACAGGAATGATAGGCACGCTAGTGTACTTATGTACGCCCCCTCTACTCACTACTTAAGTATGATGTCAGGTCCAGGGAAGCCAATTTGTGACTGAAACTGTGAAAACGTGTAGCAGAAACAATTGAATCAGGTAGGACATTCCAGACTGACAATTCTATGACAGAAATCGTATTTTTTACAGTCAAGTTTAGAACGATTTACATTGAGTTTAAAGCAGTTGTTCGTGCCCGTATTATTGCGATTAAAACAAAAAAAGTCATTTACAGGTAAAACACTATTATGTATAATTTTGTATGTAATACCGAGGTCTGAGTGCAACATTTTCATGTTGTCTAGAAGAACAGAGCCTTCCCAGGTAAATCAGACAGGAAGTAAGACCAGATGAACTAATTCTACTTTATTGTAAGGCTACATTAACAGAATCTTGCAAGTACAAATCTCCTACCATCTCTTTTACAGTCTTTTACATTCCTTTTCCATCCCTTATCTGATTGTTCCTAGGCAGCAAGATGTCTTCCCTTCCATCTCAGGCTCATTCCCATATATCATTACAGAGAAGAAGAATTCTAGTTTCAAAAATATTTCTGAAGATTTAATAAAATCTGAGTGTATTTAAGTGAAAATTTTGGGGGGTAGGGAGGATGACTCTACTAGCACAACTGGGAAATTTTGTTCCAAACCAGTGTATGCTAGGAAATCAGGCAGAAAATATCCTAAATTATTTTTCTCAATAAGAAAACACAAGGTTAGAACATCCATTTTTAAATTTTTGGACTTTGTACTCTTTCAGTAATAATGAAGCTTTAGGTCATCCAACCAATTGAAAAAAGATTCAAATTACTTTTGCAGAGAAAGAATGTGGAAAAGAATACAGCACACACATACAGGAAAATAGTTGCAGCCCACGTGAAGTAAGTAAGATTAGATATTTGGAACTGAAAGCATAAGAAAATAGGATCACCCGATTTGGATTCTGGTTTGTGATATCCCATGCATGCAGGAGAGTTGTGCATATGTCTAACTTCCAAAGGAAGAGGTGATTGGAACACTGGACATTACAGCATACAACATTTGTTTAGTGACTGTTCAGAGTTACAACTGAACTGAAAGAAGAGACTTATTACTACTATCATTCTCATATTTTATACAACCTTCTCTTATTGGCAACATTATGATGGTTATTACTTTGTATGTACGCTGAGAGCCTATGTACCAGAGACAAATTCCTTTTAAGATTTGTGGACTTCAACTCCCAGAATTCCTCAATAGGGACGGGGGGGGGGGGGNGGGGGGGGGGGGGGAGCAGAGGTTGAGCTACCCAGGACAAAACAGTGCAAAATAGGCCCAATGCATGCAGGAACTAGCTGGAGTTCCAACTTCTACCACGCTATTGAGGCTTTTTGAACTTTTGTTCGTGCAAGTGAACAATCTTGCAAATTGCCATCCACTCCTATGGATACAATTCAAGCATTTGCAGGAAGGCAAGAAAGTGAGATGCCAAGCCTCTGTGTGACTCAGTGGCTGAGTATCACAACAGTCAAGACACAGTCTTGAAAGCATCTCGTTTATCTATACATCACCTTTTCCAACTAACAAATATAATTACAAAGAATACTTACAACCTTGTAATGAAAGGCTTCTGATTTTGGACTATAATAGAGACAACATAGCTCTCTTCCTACAAAAACAAATGTTACAGTCTTTTGTACTGTATTGTTGTATTGTGTTTGTATTGATTGTGGTATTCACAATTGAGCCCAGCATTTCTTTGCTAAGCAAGACAGTTAAGTGAGTTTTGCCCCATTTTACAACCTGTGTTGCCACGATTGTTCGGTGAATCACCACAGTTGTTAAGTTAGTAACAGGGTTAAGTGAATTTGGTTTCCTCACTGAATTTGCTTGCCACAAGGCCACAAAAGGGAAAATCATAACCCCGGGATACTGCAATCGTCACAAACTTTGGTTCCATTCTGAAACCCAACAGGACAGACATAAACTCCACAGGACAATTAGGACTGCAAAAAAGAAAGAAAGAAAGAAAGAAAAACAATGGCTACCAACCTGCCTTCCACTGAGAACCTCTATACTGCACGAGTCAAAAAGGGGACTGTGAAAATATCTACAGACCCCTCACATCCCGGACATAAATTGTTTCAACTCCTCCCCTCAAAACGACGCTATAGAGCACTGCGCAGCAGAACAACTAGACACAAGGACAGTTTTTCTCAAACACCATCACTCTGCTAAACAAATGATTCCCTCAACATTTTCCAACTATTTACAGTTTGCACTACTATTACTATTAACCTTCTCATCACTCCTTATCACCCATCCCTTCCCACTTGTGACTGTGACTATAACTTTGTTGCTTGTATCCTTGCGATTTATATGGACTGTTTCCTCGTATGATTTGATAGCTTATTGTACCCTATGACTATTATTAAGTGTTGTACCTTATGATTCTTAACTCCTGATGAATGTATCTTTTCTTTTATGTACACTGAGAGCATTAGCACCAAGACAAATTTCTTGTGTGTCAATCACATTTGGCCAATAAAGAATTCTATTCTATTAAGACACGTTTTTCATAAGGGTGAAAAACGATTGCCAGTCACTTTTTTCAGTGCTGTTGTAACTTCGAACCATCAATAAACAGCAGGTTGTAAATTGAGGCTTACCTGTATTAATGTATCCAAGAGCCTTTACAAGTTCTTTCAAAAAGGCTTTTTCCTCAAAGATGACTTTGTTCTTGGAGCAAGGAAAGACGAGAAGAGCCATAGAAAGCGGCCTATGGTTTCTTATTTGGCGATTGATAAACCATTCCATCAATATTAAAATCTCAGTTTTGCAGTTTTGGATCAAGGTAGGGAACAAATTGAAACATGCAATGAATAATCACCACAGTTGGATCAGATCAAAGGCTGTGACTGTTTTCCAAACGGTTGGTCTCTGGGTATCTAATTCTAACCTTCCAATGCAACAGGAAGCAAGTAGATCTCTAGTGGGTCACATAGACATGGGGGAAGAAGTCAGGACAAAGCAGAAGGGATCCCTGCCCCCTTGCTTTCTCTACTGTGGCCTGGAGATTGCAGGCTCCATGAGAGATGACGGCAAATCTACTTGTGCAGCATGTATCCATCAGAATAATTATGGTACGGATTATAAAACGATCACAACTCCAGAAAAAAAAAAAGAAAATGTATCCTTTCCCTGTTTAAAACTCTCAAGGTAGAAGAGAAATTCTGCTGGAGTTACTCAACACCTGCAGAAATATGCAGCGATTCAACAAACAGCATCAAAATATTCTGTCCTTCCTCCATCTGGTCATTTATGCAGCCTTGCGCAAGCACCTCCGTGGAAAAATTCCCCCTTTGCACAATTTATCTCTGTCTTGTAGTCAAGGCAGAAAACATGCATTTTCCGCTGCTTTCTTATAAGATCTCAAATGTCAAGTTCTCAAGAGTAACTAATAAAATCAGCATTAAATGCTGCAGCCAAGGATCTTCTCTTTGTTGTTCATGTATTTATGAACATATTCAATTTATGCTGGTAGTCCTTGACTTACAGCCATTTGTTGAGTGCCTGCTTGAAACAAAATGAAATTCAATGTAGAGACTAAGTCCTACGCTTAGGCAAGAAAAACCAAAAGTACACATGTAGACTGGGTGAAACCAGGCTCAATAGCAGTAACTGTGAGAGGGATCTTGGAGTCTTAGTGGACAACCAGCTAAATAGGAGCCAGCAGTGTGCAATGGCAGCCAAAAAAGCCAATGCAATCCTAAATTGCATTAAGAGAGGGATACAATCAAAATCAAGTGAGGTACTAATATCACTCTATAAAGCCTTAGTAAGACCACACCTAGAGTACTGCATCCAGTTTTGGTCACCACATTATAAAAAAGATGTTGAGACTCTAGAAAAAGTACAGAGAAGAGCAACCAGGATGATTAGGGGACTGGAGGCTAAAACATACAATGAACGGTTGCAGGAACTGGGCTTGGCTAGTCTAGTAAAGAGAAGGACCAGGGGAGACATGATAGCAGTCTTCCAATATTTGAGGGGCTGCCACAGAGAGGAAGGGGTCAAGCTATTTTCTAAAGCACCTGTAGGCCAGACAAGGAATAATGGATGGAAACTGAACAAGGAGAGATTTAACCTGGAAATAAGGAGAAACTTTCTGACAGTGAGAACAATCAACCCATGGAACAGAAGTTGCCCTCGGAATTTGTGGGAGCTTCATCACTTGAGACTTTCAAGAAGAGATTGGACCTGTCAGAAATGGTGTTGGGTCTCCCGATTGGGCGGGGTTATTCTAGACGACCTACATGACTCCTTCCAACTCTGTTTATCTGTTATGTTGCAATGGCACTGATAAAAAGTGACTTACAAACAATCCTCCCACTTACAACCATTGAAGCATTCCCCAGTGTCATGTGATCAAAAGTTGGGCACTTGGCAACCAACACGTGTTTACAGTGGCTGCTGCATCCCGGGGTCATTTTGTGATCTTCCAAGCAAAGTCAATGGGGAATCCAGATTCATTTAACAACTACATGATTCACTTAACAACTGTGGCAAGAAAGGCAATAAAATCAGGTGCAACTGCCTTGCTTAGCAACAGAACCTCTGGCCCCAATTGTGGTTGTAAACCGAGGACAATCTGCATCTGTCCGTCATCTTTGAATGTCCCCTGGAGAAATGATTTATCTCCTTCAGGAAGATGGCAACCAGCCTTCTAAAATAAGCCCCTTGAGAGACTTTTTTCCATCTAACTTCTAACTACAGGTAGTCCACGAGTTACGACCCCAGAGGAGCCCAAAATTGCTAAATGAAACATCTGTCAGATGGTCGCAAAAGTGGATCGCATTACCTCGGGATACAACAAGAAGTCATAAATACGAGCCAGTTGCCAAACATCTGGATCTTGATCCTGTGAAAATGGAGATGCTGAAAAAGTTGCAACTCTGGAAAAATAGTCCTAAGTCACTTTTTTTCAGTGCCGTTGTAACTCTCAACGGTCACTAAACAAATTGTTGTAAATCAAGGACTACCTGTAAATCAGTGGTAGGATTCAAAAACCTTTACTACCTGTTCTGTGGGCGTGGTTTGATGGCATGGCAGGGAAAAGATACTGCAAAATCCCCATTCCCTCCCCACCTCACTAACCTGCTTTCCAGCTCTGTTCTCCTGTGCAGGGCAACCAAAGAAGACCCAGCCAATCAGCTGGGACTCAGGAGACGGAGAATAGATGGGGTGGGGGCAGTCAGAGGTGGGATTTGCCGGTTCTCCGAACTACTCAAAATTTCCGCTAGGGGTTCTCCAGAACTGGTCAGAACCTGATGAAGACCATCTCTGCTGTTAATCCTCCTTACTTTTATAAGGCACGGTCCCTGAAAAAAACACTAAGCTATATATTCGTATCATTTCTACAGTCCCAGAAACCTGACAGACCCCAGCAATAATCTTGGAACTAAAGACGAAGTGAAGTTTCATCATCTGTTTTACAGCATGCCGATTTTCTATTTTTAAATAAAAGGGATTTTTGATGTACAAAGAATCAGGGAATATCCTTAGGACTGTGTAAACTTTATTTTTTTTCCTCACGAATTTGTTCGCCAATATTATATATTCCATATCAATTCCATACAAGTTATTGTTGTTTTGTATGGCATACTTGGACAGCAGCCAAGGAGCTTCCCTATACATATTGTGACTAAAAACCACACTTAACCGTATAGTTTGAAGAAGGCGACTAGGTTTCACCAAGCAAACTACAAATAGTCAGCTAAAGGCTCTTCTCAAATTGGTAGCCATCATCATTGGGGCTTTTTTTGATTTCATAGCTGTTTGTAAGAAAGAGTTGATTCATACATAAGGCAGCCTCATTAAGTTATCTCTGTTTGCCTAAACTCAGTCAATGAATTTATTCTTTTTATCGGTTCCAAATTTAGTACAGTAAAATAGCATTTGGCCTTCCCATACTCAACTCAAAGGACCTGAAGAAAAAGAATACAGTATGTGGACTAACTTACATCTGCTTCTCTGAACAATGCACAGCTATGATTATAAGTCATTAATTTTAATTAGTATAGATACAGGAAAAAGGCAAAAGTACACAAGCTAGTTTAATCACCAAATCATAGTTTTAGAGTTTGAAAACATCTGTCTTTTAATGTCCCTTTAAGAGGTGTCCAACCTTGTCCATGACAAGATTTGTGGACTTCAACTCCCAGAATTCTCTAGCCAGATATGCTGGCTAGGGAATCCTGGGAGTTGAAGTCCATAAGTCTTCTCATGGACAAGGTTGGACACCCTTGCTTTAGGCCTACCAACTGGAAATTATTTTCTCGGGTTCCCTAGATCTGTTTTTCTCTCCATCCCATTTGCATTGTTCCCGCTGCAGATGAATTTCCTGTGAAGTTTTAAAGCTGTATAAGGAAATGATTTTCTTAATCTCCCTAATAATCTGAATTCACATTTGAGGAAGTGCTAATTATAAAATGCAAATTCTTTCCAGACAGAACATTTATTTAGATCCTGAACAGCAAGGGTCCAGATATCACCCCAATTGCCATCTGGAGCCTCCATGGTGGCTCTGACAAACTCACATGGAGACAGATTTACATTTCAAAGGCACAATTAGCAGGGGGCTCAGATTCCAAAGTTTTGTCTAATTCTCAGATTTGGGACAAATAACATTTCCGATAAAACAATTAACTCTTGAATACTCTCTGGTTTACACGTCTCTTGCTTCCCTAAGCTTTCACACTCTGATATAGTAATAATTTCCTTAATTATTGGGGTTTGGGTTGGGTTTCTGGAATTGAACATAACCATCATGGGTTTGTAAAACATGCTACATGCACAAGCTGGGGTTCTAACCTAGGTTTCTTAATCAACAAGCTATGATTAGAAGAAAACCAAAGCTTAGCATGATATACGAAGCCAGCCTTGGAGTTCATCCAGAAATTTGTCTTCCTGAGAGTTGCATTAATACCCCAAGATATGTATCTCAAAAGAACATGTCACCATTCCAAGCTTTAGAAGGAGACTTCTCTAACAACTGCAAGCCAGAAAAGGGAATTATTAAATGCACGATGAATAAAAGGTTGTTTATTAATGGAACTTTTCATCTGGTGCTCTGAGGATGAGAGGGATGTTGCTAGCCTTGCTGAAGGCCATTGCTGGTTCTCACAGGCAACCATAGGAGGTCCTGCACTCTAAACTGTAGCTAGCACCAATTCCAGTACAGTATGTTGTTTGAAACTGAGCTTGTATTTATGTGACTAAGTAAGGATGATTTGCCATGGCAAATGTTTACAAGGAAATGTCACGGTAAGGTGAGACATATCTCTTAGATTTTCCCTGATCACACACGCTATCTGCAAAACTGAATTTGCAAACTAACCAAAAGAGCCTGTACTCAACGTTTCTCCTTATTTCTTTGGTGGTTAATCATATTTTTCCTTTTTTTATTTGAAAGTTAGTCATGTTTCTCCTTATTTATTTGGAAGTTAATCATGCTGACCTTGTATCTGATTCCTCATTGAAAGTACGTAATGATTGCAAAAGGTTCTCAGGGCAAACATCATGCAAATTCATAGCCTTTGGGATAATGGCACTCCTAAATGATCAAGATGAGCATTCATAACTTCTGGAGACAAGTTGTTCCACTGATTAATTGTTCTAGCTGTCAGGAAATGTCTCCTTAGTTCTAGGTTGCTTCTCTCCTTGATTAGTTTCCACGGGTTGCTTCTTGTCCTGCCCTCAGGTGCTTTGGAGAATAGACTGACTCCCTCTTCTTTGGGGCAGCCCCTGAGGTATTGGAACACGACTATCACGTCAGCCCTAGTCATTCTTTTCATCAAACTAGTCATACCCAATTCTACCGTCGTTCTTGCCTCCAGTCCCCTAATCAACTCTGATGCACTCTAGTGGCTTGAACCCAAGGATGTGTTTTCACATGCTACAACATGCTAAAAGGGCATCTGGAACAGGGGTCCCCAACCTTGGCAACTTTAAGCCTGGAGGACTTCAACTCCCAGAATTCCCCTACCAGCTGCTGGCTGGAGAATTCTGGGAGTTGAAGTCCTCCAAGCTTAAAGTTGCCAAGGTTGGAGACCTCTGATCTGGAGGGTCCTCTGAGCTACAATATCTCTTAGTTGCTGAGTAAGCTTGGATGCAGTTAACAGAAAGAGGTTGTGTTAAGACTCTATGGCATTTTGAATGGGCGCAGAGAATGATATTTTGGATTTCTTGCATGGGGACCACGTAGTCTGCTCTGCAATCAACAATGTCCACCACCCATTTTTGGATGGAGATGACAGAAAGAGGGGCTGCCTTCTGAGAGCCAAACTCAGCATTAGTCAATAATATGTCAACAGCTGTTTTTTCCAGGAAATGTGCAACCAGGACACTCCCTCAACCCACATTCAAGTCTTCTTTCACATTTCTGCATGACTAATTTCCTCAGAAAGGAAATTTCCCTGAAGCCAAATACCCATTGCGCCTCTGAATTGTTCATCTGCTCTTAGCAAGGCAAGAAATGCCCCCAGATCCCATTACAAATGTGGCTTCTGCAGGAATGCCTGTAGCAAACCTGACTCCAAGCATTGAAACCACTTAAACCTATAGATGTTTCCAGCTGGCTTAGCAGCTGAAACAAATACCAATTTCTAGGCATGGAAGTCTTGTAGATTCTTCCCAGATCGCACTTTTATTAGATCACACTTTTGAGTATTCACACCCAAGACATTGTACATCAGTATTTTTCCAACTGGGCAAGTTTAAACTATGTGGGCTTCAGCATGGCAGGCTGAGGAATTTTGGGAATTTAAGCAAATCTGTTGTTTTTTTGCAAGAAAGTGGAAATAAATGCCGGTTTCCGGCAAAAACTTTGGTTACATGACCAGTGGGTGCTGCAAACGAGCACCCAAAATCTGGTCATGTGACCATTGTAAGGTGTGTGTGTGTGTGTGTGTGTGTGTTGTGTACCTCAGAACTTCAAAGGTTCTGGGTTATCTGTAAAAAGCCACCTTGGGTTATCTGTAAAAATAATAAAGGTGGGATAACAAATAAAACACGTACATGAAACAAAATGTTTAAAAGTTGCACATCTAAATGATATTAAAGTAACCAAAATATCCTTGCGATCTATATTGACTTTTTCCTAGTATGATTTGACTGCTAATTGTACCTTATGACCATTATTAAGTGTTGTTCCTTATGATTCTTGACTCTTGACGAATGTATCTTTTCTTTTATGTACACTGATAGCATTTGCACCAAGACAAATTCCTTGTGTGTCAATCGCCTTGGCATAAAAAATTCTAGTTGTTGTTCTGTCATTTCCATGATCTTTGAAGCTTCATGTGACATGATCAATCCAGATATTTGAGAAATGTCCTCATATTTTATGACAATTCAAGTTTTATGGTCATGTGATCACCTTTTCGCGACCTTGGATAGAACACAGTCAATGGTGGAAGCCAGATTCACTTAAATTAACATGTTATTAAGCTTAAACCGTTTCAGTGATTCACTTAACAGCTGTGCAGAAAGGTTGTAAAATGGGCAAATGTCTCAACTTAGCAACAGAAATTTTGGCCCCTACTTTGTGGTCACAAATCGAAGCTACTGTAGATCTGCAACTCGGAAATTCCAGTATTTTACACACTTGAACCTTAGGAACATTTTAAGCTTTGTCACGACACTTCTGAGGACAGAAGAGATGCATTAATTCTCCGGACCTAATGCAAGGACATAAAATTAATATTTAGTCCAATATAATTGTCCGGTGATTAAAACTTGGAAGGCTTTTGAAAAATTCCCAGTTCAGAGAAATTTATATCTCACTTATCTTTATAATTAGCAACATTTTGTGCTGATCTGGAGCACTTCCTGCCTGGCATGTGAGTAGCCAGAATCATTAGGAGTATCATGGCAATGCTCTGATGGTCATTCTGAAAAATCCTTTCTTGTGAGTACCTAGAAGCCAAGAGGAACATACGTGCCAACTTTCAAGTTTGCAGGCTTTACGGTTCTGGAGTTTTTTTGATGATGCGTGGTATTTTTTTTTTGATGATGCGTGGTGAGTGGTATTTTGCTTTTATATATATAATAAATAGATGCTCCATTCAGCTTCTTAGATGCTTCAAGCTTTTCTCTGAGGCCTTTTCATCAGAAACAGAAGACTTTCTGTTTTTACATAGATTGTGGTAGCGGCAGCTTCACAATTTAATTCGCTTTCATAATTTAAAAGACATAAACTCTTTTTCATTCCTTCATGATGCCCTCCAGCTAAATGTCAAATATGTGGAGTTTTCCATTTTCTCCAAATTTAGGATATTGTCATTATCAGTATCAATATAAACTAAAGTCTTCAACCACAATTTAAAAATGCTTTAATATCCAGAGTTACTCCCAAATTAGAAATTCAATAACCGGCAATTTCCTCATTTCTTTTGTCTTTATTTTAGTATGTTTGGGCAGTGTTGGAGATTTTCATAAGGGTATCTTATCAAGGTGTATCTTCAACATGTTCTCAAGCATTCCAAGAGTGTTGAGAGGAGGGAATGGGATTAAAATGTGGATTATTGAATTGCTGTAATCCTCCTAGAAGTCAACTTTTCAAGTTGTTGTGAGTAGGGCCTTTTTAGCATGCAGATAGTGCTCAAGTATGCCCAAATTAATTTAAATGATTTTTTTTAATGGTGGCAATCTCACAAAATTCCAAACACAGTTTCAGGAAAATATACCAACATTTTACAAATAGTGTTATGTTTCTTGTTTTTTTTTATTGTACTTCTGCTGGTAGGTAGGAGTTTTTGGGTGATTGAATTTTTCACCCAAGTATTTTTCATTTGCGCTGCTAGTTTTCTACTTGGAAGTTTAGATTATGTTGCAACTGGGTTACTCTGTTCCGTTAACCATAATTCCTATATAGTTTGATCCTAGAGTAATGTGTGAACTTGACCAGTTGTGATTAAAGAAACAAACACCTAATTTACTCTACAGGACAGTTTCTCAGCAAAAAAGAAACCAAGTTGAACATGACTGAGCTAACATGACTGGAGGAGGAATTCTGGGAGTTGAAGTCCACAAGTCTTTCAAAGGCCAAAGCTGTCAAGCTTGAAGACCCCTGACTTAAACTGTCCCTAAAACCAGGCCTCTTCCAGATTTGGGGGCCACATCATGATTGTTGGGGTAGCAGGGGATGGTCTCTGAAATATTTGGTGGATTGAGAAGAAACTTCAGTTTAATTCCATCTCATTTGTATAGAATGGATCAAAAATAAATGTGAATAATACAGTTCACCAGTTAGTTATTTAACGGTTTTTCTTCTGTTCTTTAAGTAGTGCATTTTCATAGACATTTTTTAGAAATCTCCAAGGGCTACAAGCTACATATTTCTGCACTAAACAATAAGTTATCCTAATGTCTGCAAACAATGAGTTATGTTGCTTCAGTTATAGTTAAGTTTTAATTTTGGATTGGTTATAAAATCTGGATCAATTTAAATAGTCATTTCAGGAAGGAATATGTTCTGTTTCATAAAAACATAGGTCAGCCTCCCTCCCTTCCTTCCTGTCTTCCTATTTTCCTGCCTTCCTGCCTTCCTGTCGTTCTTCCTGTTCTCCTGCCCTTCTGTTTCCTTGCCTTCCTTCCTGCTTTCCTGCCTTTCTGCTTTTCCTGTCTGTTTTTCTGTTTTCCTGCCTTTCTGTTTGCCTTCCTTCCTGCTTTCCAACTGATAATCTTTTTTTAATTTAAAAAACCTTTATTGAAATTAAAATATTAAAATACAAATACATCTAAAGAAGAAAAAATAAGTTTGTACAATTCACCATCATTATTTGACAGTACAAAAATCTTAGCTATACTCATACATTCCAAATATTCATACATTTCAAATATTTCTAGTTAATCATATACATATATATAGATTTATATCTTATTCTAACCTATACATTTTATATTCTTACTATCGTATCCATTGATACTAGTTATCTCCAAATTGAGTAATATTCCAAGTCTTCCTTATTATTTAATTCTCTAGTGGGTGTATCCATTTCTGCACACTCAAAAATTTTCTAGATTATTAAACAATCTGTCAGTATAGTGGCCATTTTCCAAGATTGTGCTAGTGCAATTCTCGCTGCCTTGATAATATGTATGATCAAATTCTTAATCTTTTGGGGGTACTTTCCTTTAATAATCCCCAAAAGAAACAGTTCAGGCTTCAGTTCTACTTGACAGTGAGTAATTTCATTTAACCATTTTTGTATTTTAATCCACTATTTTTTAATTTCTGGGCAAAGCCACCATATATGGAAAAAGGTACCTTGCGCCTGTTTACAATTACAGCAATTAGGGTTTAAGTTAGGATATATTTTTGCAAGTCTTGTTGGGGCTAAATGACAAAGGTAAAACATATTGTATTGGTTTTCTTTATATGCAGTCAACTGATAATAATCTACTTGTCTCTTTTACATGCACCTTTCTATCAGAAACCTAACAGCAGGCTTGTCAATCACCATATCTGATCACCAATGGCGAACATAACTTATTTGTAAGCTGATTGGAATGCTATCTGAAAACCGATGCTCGGCTTCCTACCGCCTAACTCAAATCAGAAGTGGCTTCTACTGCGGAGCCCGTTAAGAGGAACCGAGATGACTTTGAAAGGAGACGTAGTCAAAAGAGAGAAAGGGAAGGTTTTGAAGGCTGACTCAATATTTCTTTCTGGAAGGTGCTACAAATATGATTTTTCCTTTCATTGAGATGCAAACTTTTTACTTTTTCATATAGGATTTGTTTCATTTCTCCTAGTTGCTACCCCAAATTCACATAGTTTTCTCTTTCCTTTTACAGCAGGAAAGGATTTCGTATACGCCACCTGTGAGCCCAGTAGATGATTATCCTTCCTCATCACCTCTCCATGTCCCACTGCATCGAACCATCAGAATGGAGGAAGAAGCCCTCAGACTTCCAGCCCATTTGCGTGAGTTGTTTCAGATGTGGCTTTTTGAGACGGTGTGGGGGAAGGGGTTCCAGGTCCTACTTTTTAAAATGCAGATCCTTGCCCGTTCCATTGAAACTTGTGGGGGAGATATGTTGCAGATCTCCAGTAGATATGCATGGTGGGGAAGATGTGTATCAGGATTTGCAAAATGTTTCATCCTAGAAAACTCCATTTCCATGAGTTGCTCTGTGTGGTCCAGGAATGGTTGGACTCCAAATGGGGACTTATTTAGAACAGGCCTGTATTGAGGAGGGTAAGGTCTTTATGGGTATCACAGTGTTTCATGATGGCCTAAATGTGTTTATTGAAAAGATCACAGCATGCTTTCAGAACCAACCACACAACATTATCTTTCTCTTACCACTATCTGTGATGACTCAGGGGTGTGGCACAAAAGCAACAAAGTCACAAAAGTAGGTAAAATCCCTTTAATTCCTCTAACTTGGCCTCCACTGTCCAGTTATCATCAGCTGGAGAAAAAAAACTCTCCCAAAAACAGTTTTCAAAGGGAAGAAGTTTAGTCCAAACCAAAAGTACATATAAATTATAAATAAAAACCAACACAAACCACACCGTAGCAATTAACGAGACAGGGCAGGATAAGGAATTGCAGACTTCAAAAGATAACGAAACACATACAGTTGGGAGGAACCCAGAACACAGAAAGGACTTGACAAACAAAGATAATGCACGCTTTGCTTCCAGCAATGTTCTGTGCACAAACACCCTCTTTATCCTGTTTCCCCAGCTGCAGTTAATGAAGGGAATCAGGGCCTTTTTCTCCCTCGTAACCCACGTTGCTCCCTTATCCATTCCTCCCTGCGTGCCCTAGGATGCAGAGAGGGTGGCCCTGGGTCTTCCTCTGAATGCCTAGTCAGCCTGTGCCCTTCCCCAGTTTCCTCCACAGCCACCAGAGCCATGCTCCCACTCCCTGTCAGCTGCTCAACCTCCCCCTCAGAATCAGATTCCAACAGGGGCATGACACTATCACTATGCTTTGTCTTCATATTCTAGTACAGGAGTGTCAAACTCGATTTCATTGAGGGTCACATCAGGGTTGTGGTTGACCTCAGGATGTGTGGGTGTGGCTGAGTGGGTGAATGTGGCCAGCTTGATGCCACTCCCCAAACTGCTGGTATGTTTTCAGGGCTGTCTTAATGCATGGTCCTGATGGGCACTTGTCTGTGTGCCCCACGAGCACAGGGGGCCCACTAATCTGTGTATGTTAACCCTTCAATGCACCTTGTGTCATATAAGTACAGCAACATATTTATCACATTTTACTGCCTTTTTTATTAATACTAACATGCATTAATAGAAATTAATACAGATTTTTTTTCCATAGAAGTGCCAATAAGTGGTGGTGCGAGGACTCTGCCAGCCTGGGCTCTGTTTTCACTGGCAGAGGTACCTCAGCCCGGTCCCTTACTCTTTCCAGGGTGGCCCTGTGGGCCAGATCTAAGCACCCCACAGGTGGGATTCAGCCCACAGGCCTTGAGTTTGACATTCCTCTTCTAGTAGAAACTTCTCGAGATATTGTGTGGGTACAGCCCAAATATTCTTTCTGTACCATGATGACAATAATTAGATTTTCTGTGTGATTTTTAAGGATGCCCCTCTGAATAAATTATCTGTATTCCTAACACTGCACTACAGGTAGTCCTTGACTTACGACAGTCCATTTAGTGACCGTTCACTGAAAAAAGTGATTTCGGACTGTTTTTCACAGTTACGACCTTTGCTCATGGGATCAAAATTCAGATGCTTGGCAACTGGTTCATACTTACGATCATTGCAGTGATATGTGATCCCCTTTTGTGACCTTCTGACAAGCAGTGGGGAAGCCAGATTCATTTAACAACCATGTTACTGACCTATCAGCTGCAATGATTCACTTAACAACAGAGGCAACAAAGGTTGTAAATGGGGCAAAACACACTCAACAAACGTCTCACTTAACAACAGAAATTTTGTTCTGAACTGCGGTTGTAAATCGAGGACTACCTGTACTGAATTCTCCTTTAATGTCTTGAGAACTAGTATTTTAGGTTATTGGACTGTCCTTCGTTCTTAATTATCTATTCATTTAATTCAGGGATATGGGATTATAGCACACTGCTTGGCCTTTGATGTCCTGCAAAAATAGTTAAGGTTGCTTATATTTCTGATAATAGGAGAATATGATGGATTAAATATGATATGATTGCTTTGCTTGGTTTAGGATCAGTTTAAAGGAAGCAATTTCCAAGTAAGGAAAGTAGTGTGTGAAATTAGAGATGCATTTTTCGAAATAACCACCCGAGCAGTTGTATTTCCTATATTATTATTAACATGCTCTGATGCTAAGGAGTTCTACTCACTCCCCCTCCCCAACTGAAAAGAAATCTGTTCCAACTGCCAGTTGCCAAATACAAGGAAAACACAAGCAGGGAGAAAAGTTTCACTTTCAGTTTTAGTTTTAGTTTCAGAGCATCAAGCAGCTTTAGGACAGAGCAGTTGAGCTAAGCCACGCCTAGGCTCCTTGCTGTCTACTTGTTCACACAGCAATACTGTTTCAGTTTCCAAACAGCCCTCAGCTCTCTCACACACTGACAGGACGCTAGCCAGATGAATACAGATGGATGCTGATAGGCAGAGGCAGATTTCCCCCCCCCTCCCCTTATTTTCCTCCCCAAAAACTAAGGGGCATCTTATACTCCAGAGCATCTTGCCTGATCACATAGTTTCATAGCAAAGCACAAGTACTCTGTTAGTTCCTGTATAGTTTGATCCTAATATATAATGTGTGAACTTGGCCAATTGTGTTTAAAGAAACAAGCACCTAATTTACTCTGCAAGACAGTTTCTCAGCAAAAAACTTAAACTGTCCCTAAAACCAGGCCTTTCCCAGATTTGGGGGCCACATATGGTTGTTGGGTTAGCAGGGGATGGTCTCTGAAATATTTGGTGGATTCAAAAGAAACCTGTTTAATTCCATCTCATTTGTACAGAATAGACCAAAAGTAAACTGCTTGGCCTTTGGTGTCCTGCAAAAATAGTTAAGGTTCCTATACTGTATTTCTGATAATGGGTAATAAGAGAATATGATGGGTTAAATATGATATGATTGCTTTGCTTGGTTTAGAATCAGTTTAAAGGAAGCAATTTCCAAGTAAGAAAAGTAGTGTGTGAAATTAGAGGTTTTGGCAGGGCTAACCATTGATCCTTCTTGAGAACACAGGGAAAGAAAATCAGAGCAGGGAATGGTGTGTACCAGTCAGCCTTCAACAGATATAATCACCTTCTTTAATACAGTGCTTTTGATCGTTGACTTCCTCTTGTTTCTCTTTTATATTATCCCAAGAATTTCTTTTTTTAATCGATGCTCATTTGGTCAAATGAAATTCAGAAGCTTGTTCCTTCCATCCCAGACCTTCTCCCCAATCAGCCCCAAAGGCCAACTTTCAATTTCTTGAGGATGTTGCCTAAGATAAAAGGCCTTCCTGCATTAAGGGCTTCCCAGATGTATATTCTGTGGGTAGAGCTGAGTTTGTGGCTTCAGATGCTCTTTTTTTCCTTGCCTGACTCATTTCTGATGTTGAGCCCTTCTCTGGGCCTAAGCAATGCTACATGCAGAGATGCTGCACAACCATGAAGATGTTTGTTTAAGTCAGGGGTCCTCAAACGTGGCAACTTGTAAAGACTTGTGGACTTCAACTCTTAAAAGTCTGAAGGTCCACAAATCTTAAAGTTGCCAAGTTTGGAGACCTCTGTTTTAAGTCATGTCAGGAGGTTTCTGGTTTCCCCAAAAAATTCAAGAACACAAGAAAGAGACAAGCAAAGGAAAGCAACCCCTTTAAGCTATACAAATGTTTTCATTCTGGGTTAAAACCCATTGGATGCTTGTTTTTTTTTTTAAACCAAAACATCTCCAGTAATGGAGAAGGGAGGAAATGAAGATGCCAGCGTAGGACATTAAGTCACAATTTAGACTGCTGTTGCATGGGGACAGCTCTGAGTTCACGAGAGAAGGGCAGAAGCTTTTCCTGGCCAAGGGTCACTCCTGAGGTTTGAGGAACCTCCCCTGGGAGCTCCAGATCCAGGCCAGCTATGACTACAAATCTAACTTTTCCAGAAACACAATTCTATATTTAGTAAAAGGACAAGAAACTTCTTTTTCCACAGGCCATGGCACCTCTTCCACAGGGCCCATCAAGTGATTCCAGGACCCCAAGGTTATATATACACGTAGTCTTCGACTTATGGCCACAATTAAGCCCAAAATTTTTGTTGCTCTGTGTTGTTAAGCGAGTTTGGGCCCATTTTACATCATTTCTTGCCATGAAATTAAGCGAATCACTACACTTGTAAAGTTAGTAACATTTCCGCATTTACTTCACTTACCCGAAGGTGAACGCAAAAGGTGAACATGTGACCCTGCATCCATCATAAATATAAGCCAGTTCACGTCTCCAAATTTTAATCACGTGACCCTGGGGAATGCTGCAACAGTCATAAGTGTGAAAATGGTCATAAGTCACTTTTTTCACTTGTTGTAATTTTGCTCATGAAAGGAATGGTTCTATGTTGTCAGCTACCTGTACCCCTATTGTATAGGTTTGGTCAGCTTCCTACCTGTTTTTTCATCTCTGTTTCCTCCTCCTCCTCCCCCCCCCCCCACCCCC
>BHFT01015519.1:0-27137 GCA_004320025.1 Laticauda laticaudata
CTGTTTATGCAAATTTGGGGCACTTTGAGAGCGGATAACAATGGATGGAACATTTTCTCGTCCGCTGTGTCCTTTTTTACATACGTTTTGCATCCGTCGGCCGATGTGACCTAGCCTTAAGGCTTTATAAAGCGGTACTAATACTTCACATGATTTTGATTCTTTGCCTATGTTTACATTGTCCTATGGATTTCAAGATTGTCCACACACAAGAAATGTATAAAAACCTAAACCAGGAAGAATGCATAGAAACGTAAAGAAAGAGAAGCCTGACTCCTGATTCTGGCCCATTAGGGTCAGAAATCTGATACCTGTTCAGTGGTGGGATTCAAAAAAATTTGCTACCAGTTCTGTGGGCAAGGCTTGGTGGGCATGGCAGGGGATAACAGATAATCAGAATTGGAAGGGACCTTATAGATCATCTAGTCCAACCCCCTGCCCAAATTGGAGACCCTATTTCTGACAGATGGCAGTCCAATCTCTTCTTGAAGGTCTCAAGTGATGGTGCTCCTACAACTTCCGAGGGCAAGTTGTATTCCATTGTATTCCACTGGTTGATAGTTCTCACTGTCACAAAGTTTCTCCTTATTTCCAGGTTGAATCTCTCCTTGATCAGCTTCCATCCACTGCTCTTTGTCTAGCCTTTCAAGGTTCTTTGGAAAATAGCTTGACCCCCATTCCTCTCTGTGGCAGCCCCTCAAGTTTTGGAAGATGCTATCCTGTCTCCTCTGGTCCTTCTCTCCACCAGACTAGCCAAGCCCAATTCCTGTAACCGTTCTTCATATATTTTAATCTCCATTCCCCTAATCATCCTGGTTGTTCTTCTCTGGTATATGCTGTAAAATCCCCATTCCATCCCCATTCCAATAACCTGCTTTCCAGCTCTGTTGTCCTGTGCAGAGCAACCAGAGAAGACCCAGTCAATCAGCTGAGATTCAGGAGTCAGAGAATAGATGGGGGCGGGGCCAGTCAGAAGTGGTATTTGCCGGTTCTCCAAATTACTCAAAATTTACACTACCAGATCTCTAGGACTGGTCAAAACCGGCTGAATTCACCACCTCTGTAGCAGTTACATAAAGTGTTCCACCTCACTTATGACGTCCCCTTTCCCCGCTGTGGTCATTAAACAAATGCATGGATTGTTAAGGAGAGCATGGGGTAACTCTCGCTTAACAACACAAATAATGGCCTCAGTTGTGGTCGTAAGCAAGGACTACCTGTAATGTAGGATAATTTGAGCCGGGCCATTAATGCCATGAGCGAGAACTATGGATTGATGTATCAATAAGAGTAAAACTCAAAATGTTGACATGAAATTTAAGCGAGGAGGGAAAACACTATTTAACCCAAATCATGAGGGTTCTTTAATATCACTCCTCAAAGAGTTAAATAATTGGGAAATTGTTTGACTAAAAACAATAAAACCTATTTAAAAAGAATAGGGAAACTACAATGGCAATGTTTCAAAGACGTTAAAACTGTCTCAGATAAGAAAAACCACAGCCATTAAAATCTATCTAGTCTCAGTTCTCTATTCTGAATGATTCCAATAAAAATTGAAAAACGATATTAAATGACTTGCAGAGACAAGAAACCTAGTTTATATGGCCTAATAAAAATCCAAGGATTAAATTCAAGTTACAACAGGAATCAAGGTGGCCTGGTACCCTGAATGTCTCTATTATCAGATGAGCTGTTCAAACTGGATTGCAGATTGGATTATACAATATTATCATCCTAAAATTGGGTTTCTGTACTTGGAGGGATCAGGAGTTGCATATTTGCTTTTATTTGATTTTATCCTGAGTTTATTATTGTTATAATAAATAACTCAAGGCAGCAAATGTATTTAATATTTTCTCCTCTTTCTAATTTCCTCACAACAACCCTATAAGGTGGTTGGGCTATGAGAGAGGGACTGGCCCAGATTCACCCAGCCGGCTTTCATGTCTAATGCAGGACTAGAACTTACAGTTACTCAGCATTTGGGCCAAAGGCACCCAGCCAGCTTTCATGGTTAACGTGGGACTAGAACTCACAATCTCCTGCTGATTGGCTGAAAGTCACCCAGCGGCTTTCATGGCTAAGGCAGGACTAGAACTCACAGTCTCCTGGTGATTTTGCCCAAAGTCATCCAGCCAGCTTTCATGCCTAAAGTGAGGCTAAAACAGGTTAGGAGAGATTATTATGCTATCACGAGCAGTACATTAAAACGCTGTGGGAAATGTGGGGAAAGAATCAGTCATCCAGACATACCAATTTTGTATTTCATTATTGATTATTTCCTGTCATGAATAAAATAGAATAGAGATCTTGGAGGTCTTCTAGTCCAGCCCTCTGGAAAAGAAATACATTGGAATTTGCTAGCAATGTGGAGTACAGTTTAGACTAGACGAGAACAGAATGGAATAAGGAATAGAATAGAATAGAATGGAATGGAATGGAAGGGAAGGGAATGGAAGGGAAGGGAAGGGAACAGAACAGAACAGAACAGAACAGAACAGAATAAGGAGTAGGAATAGGAATAGGAATAGGAATAGAATATGGAATAGAATAACGGAATAGGAATAAGAGAATGAATGAATGGCATGGAATAGAATCTGGAAGGATCTTGGATATCTTCTAGTCACCACGGGTCCAGCAGAGAGTCCTTACCATTTCAGACAATGTTGTCCAATCTTTTCTAAAAACCTCCAGGGATGAAGCACCCACACTTTCTATGTGCCCAGCTGTTCCACTGCTTAATTGTCCTCACTGTCAGGAAATTCTCCTTAGTTCTAGGTTGCTTCTCTCCTTGATATTTTCCACCCATTGCTTCTTGCCTGCCTTGGGTGCTTTGGAGAAATAGCTGACTCCCTCTACTTGGGGCAGCCCCTGAGATACTTGGGAAGAACTGATACCATGTTGCTTGAAGAATAGATTGATAGAGGAGGAGGATAGGAGGAGGAGGGAGAGAGGAGGAGGAAGGAGAGAGGGGGCGAGGGAGAGGAGGAGGAGGAGGAGGAGGAGGAGGAGGAAGCACAACAATATTTGGTTGAGCAAAGTGTATAGATTTGTTTTTAATAGGACAAACTCTTTTGAGGTTCTGTCTTTGAAATGAGCAGAACCATCTGGCATGTTTTAATAACTTCAAATAAACAACATACTTTTGAAAACTGCAAAATCAAGGGAGATTTAACTGAATTTGAAAACTTTATAATGCAATAGGCAGAACATACGCCAAGTCCTTTTTTGTAAATTGTTGGTGGAATGTGACTCAGCAACTGAATAAGTTAAAGATACTCGGTTTAAATGGATACAGAAATTCAATACAATTGTTACTGTGCAAAAATGGAAATTCCAATGGAAGAAGAATATTAAATTCACCCCAAATATTATACTTGGAGGAAACTACTTTACAATTGTAATTAGAGAAAAACGTTTTAGTCTGTTACATACTATTGATTGCTAATTGGACAGTTTATATCCTAAAACTTTTTGGAAATGCGATGATCAGATTTACCAGGTGAAATCCTCAAGACAAATTCATGTCTTTATTAGATTTTTTTATTACTTTATAAGTATATTGGAAGGAAAATTCATCTGGTACGAGAAACAAAATGAAGGCTGGAGACTGATGTGAAAGAAGGTCCATTATTGGTGAAGAGAACCACCAAGGTTTGTGGTTCTGGGGCAGCTGACAAAATGGAGTTTAGAGGGGGGTTTTATACATTCTGGATTCCTATGGGGTCATGTAGGGGTCATGGCTGGTTCTATAGGCAAAAGAGGAAATGCAAATCCTTGGTGTTTGTCTGAGCTAATTTTGTCAACCTTTTGTTTGTTGCTTATCTGGAGTTTCTGTCTGACCCAGTCTTTCTGAATGGATTACCAAATCTACATTTCTAAAAACTGGCCCCCTCAGTTTCTGCTTGGGGGAGGGAAACTGGGACTTTTAACAACTCCATAATCCCTTGTGGCAGTGATGGGATTCAAAAATTTTTTTACTACCGGTTATGTGGGCATGGCTTGGTGGGTGTGGTTAGGTGGGAGTGGCCATGTGACTGGGTGGGCGTGCCTCTTTTTTTTTCTTCTTTGCAGCCACCCCTTGGGGGCCTTCTGGGCCTCAGAGGAACCTCTGGGGAGTTGTTTTTGCTCCCAGAAAGCTCCTCTGGGGCTCAGGAAGGCAAAAAATGGAGGGGGGTGGCTGAGCCCCTCCCTCCATTTTTTGCCTTCCTGGGCCTCAGCAAGAGGAATCCTGGCACAGTTGATTGTATGAACAGCTGATCGCTGGGAGGGGAAAAAAAGAAAGAAATACCTTAAGGGGGCAGCGTCAGGTGGGCGGGGAAAGTGAGCATTGGGCAGGTGGGGCAAGCAAGCCAGCGGTGACTGGGTCAGGGATGTGGTCAGCCAGAACTTACTACTGGTTTGACGATCCATCCCAAATCCTTGCTACCAGTTCACCCAATCCCGGCTGAATAGCACCACTGCCTTGCAGGTTGGAGTCTGGCCAACTGAATGGAGCTGAGTGTTTCTCTCTCTCTTTCTTTTGCTCTCTCTTTCTCTCTCTCTCTTTCTCTCTCTCCCTCTCTCTCTCTCTGTCTCCCTCTCTCTCTCCCTCTCCATCCCTCTCTCCTTCCTGCAGAGGTCAATCCTTTTTATCCAGCAATCAGCTTGGAAAGAGATTGCTTGGCATACACAAAGGCTGCCGTGCTTTCTGCAAAGGGATTGACGCATAGATGATGCTCTAGATTAAGGAACACCCTGGCTGGAGAATGCATGAGCATTTGGCAGCCCCGAGCCCACTTCTGCGTGCAGAAATTTATGTGAGGATGGCCAAGCCAGCATCATTTAAGAAGTGTGCAAAGCGTAGAGCTGTTGAAGTCATGAAATCTGTCACATTAAAAAGCTGGGACAGAAAAAGAAATGATGTTTCTCCATCTCTTTTTAAACAATGTCTTCCCCATCTGCAAAACAGGAGGAGATGGCACAGTTATTTATTCCTAGGTGCAAGACAAATCCTGCAATTTGCTCCTCTTTCTGTTCTTCTCCTTTGGAGGTGATAGCTTGATGATCTGCCTGGGCCATATTTACAACAGCAAAGAGAGAGAGGAAATGGGGGAAGGGGAAGGGAGGGAGGATGGGAGGGAGGAGGAGGAAGAGAAGGAGGAGGAGGAAGAAGAAGAAGAAGAGGGGGAGGAGGAGGAGGAAGAAGAAGAAGAAGAAGAAGAAGAAGAAGAAGAAGAAGAAGAAGAAGAAGAAGAAGAAGAAGAAGAAGAAGAAGAAGAAGAAGAAGAAGAAGAAGAAGATTATTATTCAAATAAGGATAAATTTATCCAACAAGGAGTAAGAAAAGTCAGAGGAGAAAAAGGAACAGAAGGAGAAGAAGGTGAAAGGACTACCTACCGTTTTATTATTTTTCTTTCACTTGGGTTAGAAGGAGAAAGTGTCAAAAATTCAGTCAATTTCAGTTGGGTTTACAAATGAAGAAACAAACAAAGATGGTTCTATTTGCAGGAAGAGGAGGAGGAGGAAGAGGAGGTGGAATAGGAATATATTTCTTTCCCCTTAATTATCAGTTGATGATTCAACTCTCTAAAGAAGAAGAACATAATAATTATAAGGCTGGAAGGAACCTTGATGGTCTTCTAATCCAACCCTCTGCTCAAAGCAGGAGATCTTACACCAGTCGGGTCAAGTGGTGTAGGGTTTCCTGCCTAAGCAGGGGGTTGGACTAGAAGACCTCCGAGGTCTCTTCCGACTCTGTTATTCTAACTCTAAATGGCTATCCAGTCTCTTCTTGAAAACCTGATGGATGATGGAGCATCCCCAGCTCCGGAAGCCAGCTATTCCATTGATTCGTTGCTTTCACTGTCAGAAAATTTCTCCTTAATTCTAGGTTGGATCTCTCTCTAATTCTCTTTAATAGTTTTATCCTCTTATGTAAAATTGTCCCAGTGAAGCTTAACTGCTTATCTTCTTCATGCTGTTTTAATTGTGCAAATCTGACCCCGAAATCTGCGACCACCTGCTTGGATGTGCTCGTCTCTCAATCTTGAATTCCAGAACTGAAAAAGTGTCCCTAGCAAATTCCTGCAATTAGAACAATTAATCTGTGGAACGGACTGCCTCCAGGAATTGCGAGTGCTCCAGGGCAGCGGTCACCAACTGGTGGTCGGCAGAAAAATTATTTGCATTTTTTATATTGGACTAAATCAGAGGTCCTCAAACTCCAGTCCCTGGGCTGGATATGTACAATGAGCGTTTGTGTTGCTGCAGAGAGTCTCCCCCTTTCGGGGTCTTTTTGTGCGGGGTGGAGAGAGGCAGAAATTCCCACTTGGGGTCTGCTTCAGCCTCCTGGTGTGGGTCTTTGGGCGAAGGCTGGAGGGAAGGGCCGCTGGTGGCGAAGAGCCGGAGGGCCTCGTTCCAGTGGGACTGCATCATGGCCTGGAAGTGGCTGACCAACTCAGCCCACTGAGCCTCCAGGTGCCGGGACCTGGACTTGCACTCCTGCAGGTCTTCCCTCTGCTTGGAAAGCCTATGCTCCTAGTCCTCAGTGAGGTGCTTCTGCTGAGCCTCCTTCGCAGTCAGGTGCAATTTGAACTGAGCCAGCTGTTTGGCCAACTCTTTCTCCTGGGGGCTGTTGAGCTCCAACAATTGCTTCCTGATGGCCCCCTAAAAAGCCTGGGTGTGTGGCAAGGAGTGGCTGGGAGGGGAGGAGCAAGTAGAGGCTGGCAAGGAACCCCTCAATGTGAGTGACATCGACTTGGCCACACCCACCCAGTCACATGACCATATAGCCATGCCCACCCAGCCGGTCATTAGGCAGGATCGTATTTGTGGTCCGTGGGATTGAAAACTGTGAATTTAGTGGTCCCTGAGATCCAAAAGATTGGGGACCCCCAGTATGGGGCTTCCTGCCTGAGCAGGGGGTTGGACTAGAAGACCTCTAAGGCCCCTCCCAACGCTGTTATTCTGTTCAATCAGCAATGGGGTCCTGCAAAGCAGCCACTTTTCTATTCAGCAAACCTACGGACGGCATCAAGGATCACAGCAGCCAATTAATTGATTTTTTAAAAGAGCATAATTAAGTCTCACGTTTCTTTCTCAGTCCCCAGATCCCATTCATCAAATGAGAATGTAGCTGCAAGGGACAGAACACTGGTGTTGCTTAGCCATTGAATCGACAAGTTTCTCTATCGTTCAGACAGGATCTGATCGGGCTCAGTTGAACATTCCCACTGCATGTTGTGGTTCATCAGCAGCAGATGTGGATAGCTGAGGTCTCGGAGAGCGAGGACTCAGATGAGGGGCCTGCATGTGATGCAGGGATGAGGCCAGGACCATCAGGGAGTGGAGTGCTGCCTTCAGAGATTGTGGGGGCTGGCAGCAATGAGGAAGATTTCCCTGAGGAGCCTGTGCCCAGTGCACATGCCGGTTCTCTGAACCACTCAAAATTTCCGCTACCGGTTCTCCAAAACTGGTCAGAACCTGCTGAATTCACCACCTTTGGATAAAGTCAGATGTTTCAACCCCTACAATTCCTCCACACCTGGCACTGACCGATTCTTGATCTTCCTTGGCCTTTTCATCACCATTTCTGCTGTAATTTACAAGCTCTTTCGTTTCAGTCTTATTATTAACATTTTGCAGATTATCCCCATCTGTGTCCTCCTGTTGTTGCAGCTCCTTGTGTGCAAGGAGCCATTTGTTCCATACATATTGATTGCTTTCGCTTGCTTCCATGCATAACAAATAAGACAAGGACAATGGCACCCATGCATCATTTAAAAATCATAGGAATAGAATGTATTAATGAAGTGGTTGTGGAAGGGGAGAGGGAAGAGAGGAAGAGGGAGAAGGAGGGAGGAAAACCATCCACCTTCTGCCATTGGGAAACAGCAGGGTATTACAAAAAGAAAGTCTTACTCCTTCTTTATTTATTATTTATCATATTTGTAGAGCAGACTATCTCATAAAATCTCCTTCCTTCCTCTCTCTCCCTCTCCTCTCCTTCTTTCTTTCCCTCCTCTCTCCCCTTTCCTCCTCTTCCTCCCCAACCTCTCCTTCCTTCCTTCTTTCGTCTACTTTTCTTCCTTCCCCCTCTCTCACGTTCCTCCTCTCTCCCTCCTTCCTCCATTCCTCACCTACTTTATCTTCCTTCATCTCCTTCACCTCCCTCCTTTCCTTTCTCCCTCTCTCCCTTCCTTCTTTTTCTCTCCTACTTTCCTTCCTTCCCTTTCTTTCCTCACCTCCTTCACCTCCCTCTCCTTCCTTCTTTCCTTCCTTCCTTCCTCCCTCCCTCCCTAATTTTCCCTCCCACCCTCCCTTCTTGACGTGAGGTGTATTTGGACATATAAACCTTTCCAGCTAGGCCATGTGACATACACAAAATGCTTTCCTTTAAAACGCTCTGGTGACAAACCAGCAACTCCAGAGAAGCATTTGTTGCAGATTTTTCTAGTCTTATGTTGAAATCTTTCAGTGCATATTTTTCTAGTTTCCTTCTTGGAGAATAGATCTCTGTTTCTTCTTACCCAGAGAGGGAGACCTGAAAAAAATCCTTAAAGCCTATGGAAGGATCACCCAGGATCCATTCTACTCGAACTAAAATGTTGAAGGATACACTGCAATAAAAAAGAGGAACCAGAAAGCAGAAAACTGTTGTAGAATCCATCATAATGCAGCAAACCAGCGATGCACGAAAAGATAACTAGACAGGCCTATCAGAACTGAACTAGGTCAACAGAGCCTCATAACATGTTCAAAAACACAATTTGCACAACTCTGAAGTCAGCATCCCACCAAATCTATAACCCATTTCCTAGCACATTCATCTGCATTCAAAGGCATTGCCTGTTCATAATAGTGACTGAAAACTCTGTTGTGAGTCTTACCCGCAATCTTAATTGCACATCAACCCCTATTCAAAAACACTCTTTTTGAATACCTTTTCTGAATGAGCTGTGATGGTGCAGTGGTTAGAGTGCAGTACCGCAGGCTACTTCTGCTGACTACCGGCTGCCTGCAATTTGGCAGATCGAATCTCACCAGGCTCAAGGTTGACTCATCCTTCCATCCTTCCAGGGTGGGTAAAATGAGGACCCAGATTGTTGGGGCAAAAGGCTGATTCTGTAAAATTGCTTAGAGAGGGCTGTAAAGCTCTGTGAAGCAGTATATAAGTCTAAATGCTATTATTCTCTCTCTCTCTCTTCTATCTATCTAACAATAGCTATTGCTATTATTCTCTCTTTCTCCCTAACCCACTCATCCATCCATCCCCCCATCCATCCCCCCTCTCTCTTTCTCTCTCATCTGTCTATCTATCTATCTGTCTGTCTGTCTGTCTGTCTGTCTGTCTGTCTGTCTGTCTATCTATCTATCTATCATCTATCTATCTAAACAATAGCTACTACTATTGTTTTCTCCCTCCCCACTCCCTCCCTTTCCCCTCCCCCAACCTACCCACCCACCTATCTATCTATCTATCTATCTATCTATCTATCTATCTATCTATCTATCTATCTATCTATCTATCTATCTATCTATCTATCTATCTATCTATCTATCTAATCTATCTGCAGTATCTATGTATCTAAATGCAGTATTGCGGGTTAACTCTGCCCATTGCCAGGAGTTCGATCCTGACCGACTCAAGGTTGACTCAGCCCTCAATCCTTCCAAGGTTGGTAAAATGAAGTTACAAGAGGTTGACTCTGTAAACCGCTTAGAGAAGGCTTAAAGCACTTTGAAGTGGTTTGTGAGTCTAAGTGCTATTGCTATCCATTCCATAAAAAACCCATTTTAATCACTTGGCAATTAAGCAGCAGTATTTGTGCAGCCCCTATGCCAAAGTTCCAAGTTTAGCATTTCATTCGGAATTCATCCCCATCGAAGCAAACACAGATAGTCCTCATCTTACGACTGCAAACATTTCTGTTGTTAACTGAGACGTTTGTTAAGTGAGTTTTGCCCCATGCCTTGTCACGATTGTTCAGTGAATCCCTGCAGCTGATAATAACCCGGTTGTTAAGTGAATCTGGCTTTCCTGTTGACTTGGCTTGAAGGTCACAAAAGGGGATCACAGGACTCCAGGACACTGCAAACCATCATAAATGTGAGTCAATTGCTAGGTGTCTGAATTTTGATCACATGACCACAGGGTCATAAGCCTGAAAAGCAGTCATAAGTCGCTTTTTTCCCAGTGCTTTGAATAAATCAGAATAGAGCTGGAAGGAACCTCAGAGGTCTTCAAGTCCAACCCCTCTGCTCAAGCAGAAGACTCTATACCAGTGGTGGCTAACCTTTTTGGGCTCCTGTGCCAAAAATTGTGTGGGTGCTTGCGCTTGCTGCCAGCACTCAGAAGGCAATGTGTCCCCCCCCACACACACCCTGCACATGTACATGCAATCTCCCCCACTACCACCTCTTTACCTGCACTGTGCCTCACAACTGATTTTTTGAAAAAAGCCTCTGCAGGCTTTGCAGGACAAATAATAGGCCTGTTTTGTCACTTCTGGTATTACAGGAAGTGATGAAACAGGCCTATTATTCATCCTGCAAAGCCTGCAGAGGCTTTTTTCAAGCCTCTGGGAGGCTGAAAAAGACCTCAAACCAGCTGAAAAATCAGTTGTGAGGTGCGCACATGCGCAGTGAGGTAAGTTTGCTTGCAGCTCACGTGCCACCACAAATGGCTCTGTGTGCCACCTGTGGCATGCCTGCCATAGGTTCGCCATCACAGCTCTATACCATTCCAGACAAATGATTGTCCAGTCTCTTCTTTAAAAACCTCCAGTGATGAAGCACCCACAATTTCTGAAGACAAGCTGCTCCACTGGTATGTCATGCCCTTGTTAGACTCTGAGGGAGAGGAGGAACAGCCGACAGGGAGTGGAGGTGTGGCTCCGGAGGTTGTGGAGGAAACTGGGGAAGGGCAGAGGCTGGCTGGGCAGTCAGAGAAAGAACCACGCCCATCCCCTCTTCATCCTAGGACACTTAGGGAGGAATGGAGAAGGCAACAACTTGGCTTATGAGAGAGGAAGTGGCCATGATCCCTCTCATTGTTTGCAGCTGGGGAGAATCGTATATAAGAGAGATGGTTAAAATACAGCATTGCCAGAAGCAAAGCATGTGTTATTTTGGGCTGAAGTTATCTTGGTTGGTGTTCTTCCAACAGACTGTGCCTTGCTATCTCCTCAAATTCGTTAATTACTTATCCTGGTCCATTGTGGAAATTCCTTCACTGTAGTTTGTTTTAGTTTTTTATTTCACCTCTATCTGCTCATTAAATTCGGACAGTATTGCTTTCTTTTGAAGACTGTTTTTGAATAAGTTTAATCTCCAACTGAGAATTATTGAATAGTGGGGCCAAGTTGGAGGCATTAAAGAACATTTATTTACGTTTTGGATTTTGTTACATTTGTATTCCACTCCGGGTCATCACAGGTTAATTGTCCTCACTGTTAAGAAGTTTCTCCTTAATTCCAGGTTGCTGAGAAGGTGGTAACTGTGGAAAAAATGGTTGTAAGTCACATTTTTCAATGCCGTTGTAACTTTGAATGGTCACTAAATGAACTGCTGTAAGTCAAGGACTACCTGTATGCCTTTATACATCTGTACCACAGCATTCCCACCAAAACAACTGCTTCCCACAAGACCTTTATTATCCTCTCCATTGCAATCTCCATCATCTGCTTGCTACTTCTTGCATTTAAAGGGCAACAGAGAAGGAGGCAGGGAGGGTCAGTATCACCCACCTTCAAAATCAACAATAGATCATATGTCCAGGCGTCAGTTGAAGTATCTGCCTTCTCCTTATTTATATGTATCCCTTTTGCAAGCCCAGTTGGGAATAACCTGCTTGTGAGCTCTCCAGCTGCTAAAGAATTTATCGGTATCTTGATTTATAGGGAAGGCAGAAAGCGAAGTACAAAAGAACAAAACAGTCTTCCAGTTTGTTGATGAAGATTCTCAGCCATCCAGGTCATGGTTGTCCCAAAGGTGCTTTTTTTCAAGAGGCAACTAGACTTTCTGGTTTTTTCTTTGTAGACATTTCGCTTCTCATCCAAGACGCTTCTTCAGCTCTGACTGGATGGTGGGGAATGCAAGGATGTATATGCCTTGCAGACAGCTGGTCTCATTTGCATGCTTTTTAGAGAGCCACTTGGAGAGGTTTGAGGCCACTTGGAGAGGTTTATCTGTGTCCTCAGGGTCACCTGAGTGGTGCAAATCAGAGGTGGTGTTCAGAAGATTCTGACCAGTTCTGGAGAACTGGTAGCTGGCATTTTGAGTACTTCAGAGAACCGTCCAATCCCACCTCTGACTGTTCTTGACCGCCTCTATTCCCTGCCTGATCCTTGGCTGGATCCTCTTTGGTTGCCCTGCACAGGGCAACAGCTGGAAAGCAGGTGGGGAGGGAATGGGGATTTTACAATATCCTTCCCTTGCCATGCCCACCAAGCCATGCCCACAGAACCAGTCGTAAAAACATTTGAATCCCACCACTGGTGCAATTGGGTGTGGAGCCCTATTGCAACTGCTGAAAGGACTGTGTTGTAGACTGGAGAAAGATGATGTTGTATCCCTCCCCCTCTGTTGAGGGAGGGCTGTTCAATTTTGACCTAGATGGCCTCTTTGACCCCTCTTCCAAACCAGCAGTCCTCTCTGCCCAAAATGTGGACTTTGCTGTCTTCAAAAGGGTGGCCTTTGTCTTCTAAATACAGATGGACTGCTGAATCTTTATTGAACAAGATTCAGGGGGAAAAAAAACAGAAAGTCCAGTTGCCTCTTGAAAAAGCACCTTTGGGACTATTCCGGCATTTGAGGGGCTGCCCCAAAGATGAAAGGGGGTCAAGCTATTCTCCAAAGCACCTGAAGGCAGAACAAGAAGCAATAGATGCAAACTAATCAAGGAGAGAAGCAACAGAGAACCAAGGAGAAATTTCCTGACAGTGAGGACAATTAATGAGTGGAACAATTTGTCTCCACAGGTTGTGAATGCTCAAACACTGGAAGTTTTTAAGATGTTGGATAACCATTTGTCTGAATGGTATATAGGGTTTCCAGCCTGAGCAGGGGGTTGGACTAGAAGACCTCCAAGACCTTGACTATGTATCAGAATGACCAATCAAATGGCAACTTCAAATCTCAACAAATAAATGCTCTGTCAGGCTGATTAGTCAAGACCTTGTTGATAATCCAAACTCTCTCAAGGATCTTGGAGTACTCATCTCAAATGATCTAAGTGCTAGAGCTCACTGTAAGTACAGAGCCAAAAAGCATTAAGATTTGTTAACCTAATCTTACGTAGCTTTTTCTCTGGTAATATTACACTAATAACTAGAGCATACACAACATTTGCTAGAATACAGCTCATCAGTCTGGAACCCACATATATGTATCTGATATTAACACAGTTGAGAAAGTCCAGAAATATTTCACACAAAAAAGTTCGTCCACTCCTCTACTCCTTGCAGAAGACCTTATGCCACCAGACTCGAAATTCTAGACCTAGAAAACCTACAACTATGCTGCCTTCGGTCCGAGAGAAGTATATTAAATCATACATTGCAATGTCCTACACTCAATGAATACTTCAGCCTCAACCATAACAGCACTAGAGCAAACAATAGATACAAACTCAATGTTAATCGCACAAACTTGATTGCAGAAAATACGACTTCAGCTACAGAGTGGTCAGTGTCTGGAATACTCTACCTGACTCTGTGGTTTTTTTTCCCCAAACCCCAAAACTTTAACCTTAGACTTTCTACTATTGACCTTGCCCCTTTCCAAGAGGTCTGTAGGGGCGTGCATAAGCGACCCTGTCCTATTGTTTCTTTTATTTTTCTTATATGTATCCATGTATTCATAACGATGTTTTTACTTATACCTATTATCTTCTAAGCAATTGACAAACCAAATAAATACTAAAAAAATTATTGTACGTACTATGTTCTATCTTGCCTATGTTCGATCTTGTCGAGATGGCTGCTTTGACTCCTCACCATTGAAAACAAAGGTGGTATTCAGCAGGTTCTGACCAGTTCTGGAGAACCGGTAGCAGATATTTTGAATAGTTCAGAGAACCAGCCAATCCCACCTCTGACTGGCCCCACGCCCATTTATTCTCGGCCTCCCATTGAGTCCCAGATGATCAGCTGGGTCTCCTTTGGTTCCCCTGCCAAGGAGAATGGAGCTGGAAAGCAGGTTAGTGGGGTGGGGAAGGAAGGGGGATTTTGCAGTAACCTTCCCCCTGCCACGCCCACCAAGCTATGCCCACAGAACCAGTAGTAAAAAATTTTTGAATCCCACCACTGATTTCCACCCACATTCCTTTTCCTCTGTGTCACATCTGCAATGAACGTAAAGTGGGTCGGGATTGGATTCACACATTGCAGCTGCCACTTCAATATTATTTTAACCAACCTCCCCTACCCCACCTCCCCATATTGCACCATGGATGTTGCTTTCCGGAAAAGGGCTTTGTGGTTTTTATTTCCAGCAACGTTTGTTCATTTGGAGGCTCGCTGCCGTTCCTGGAATTCTTATAACCTGATTAGTTTTCTCCCAATAAATCTTGCTAAAGAGAACTGGGTGATATTTGTGCATGGAAAGCAATCACTTTCTCTTCGAAACAGCTGTCAGAGACCGAGTAGCTTGGATTTTGAGAAATAGTTCCTCCACCCTTTGACAAATAGTGCTAGAAGGATCGAGCATACCTTGTACTTTGACTTGAGGCCCTATAAATATTCTATGAGAATCAAGAAATTCCAAAATCAATCATGCTACAGATTCTGAGGCATTGGACGGAAAAAAAAAAAAGGAAGGAAAAGTCCCAGTTTTATTAAATGGGTTGCAAAAATCTCTCTAGGGCTAAATATAAAGGGGCTAAATTTTTAAAGGGTGAATGTCTCCATTTAAGAAATGCATTGTGTAGCCCATTGCAATCTTATTTCATGTTTAAAAAAGCTTCTCTTGGTTGTCTTCTACTTGAATGCTTCTGTCTGAAGGAAAAGCAAAGGGGAAAAGTAACTTTGACTGATTTGTGCTTTAAAAGCCCCAAAAATGGAGGGAGGGAGGGAGGGAAGGGGAGAAGGGAGGGAGGGGAGAAGGGTGGGAGGGAAAGAGGTGGGAGGGAAAGGGAGAAAGGGGAAGGAAGGAAGAGAAGAAGGTTCCTCTTGATGAGCGAAAGGGGGGAAAGAGAAAGAGAAGAGAAGAGACTACAGTGGCACAAATCATTGTTATTTATAAAGGTTTTTTAACTCATGTGTACAAGCAGCAAGGAAAATTAAGAATTTTCTCTGTCTTTCGGTAGCAAAATCATCTGAAATTCTTTTGTTCCGTTCTAAAAGAAATTGCAGATGAACATGCAATCCATCTGAAACAAATGCAAAAAACTTCCAGGTTTTCAGAATAACAGAGTTGAAGGGGACCTCGTAGGTCATCTAGTCCAAAACCCTGCTCTGCCCAAGCGGGAGACCCTACACCACTTCTGACAGAAAGCAGTCCAGTCTCTTCTTGAAAGACTCCAGTGATGAAGCTCCCACAACTTCTGAAGGCAACTTCTATTCCATGGGTTGGTTGTTCTCACTATCAGGAAAGTTCTCCTTATTTCTAGGTTGAATCTCTCCATGTTCAGTTTCCATCCATTATTCCTTGTCTGGCCTGCAGGTGCCTTTGAAAATTGCTTGACCCCCCATTCCTCTCTGTGACAGCCCCTCAAGTATTGGAAGATACTTTCATGTCTCCCCTGGTCCTCCTCTTCCCTAGACTAGCCAAGCCCAGTTCCTGTAACCATTCTTCATATGTTTTAGCCTCCAGTCCCCTCATCATCCTGGTTGCTCTTCTCTGTGCTTTTTCTAGAGTCTTAACATCTCTTTCATAGTGTGGTGACCAAACCTGGATGCAGTATTCTAGGTGTGGCCTTACTTTATAGAGTGGTATTAGCACCTGCCTTGATCTTGATCCCTCTGTTAATGCAACTTAGGATTGCATTCCTGGTTCCTGTAACATTGTGACCTTGTGTTACTTTCCAGGGTGCTTTATGACACCCACAATGGGCATTTTATTGTTTGATATTTGAGGCTGTAGGGTAGATGTTTGTATTTTATTGTGTCCTGTGAACGTCTTAAGTGCTATTCTGTAGCCACCATGAGTCAAATTTGATCTGATAGCATCTAAATTCAATAGACAGAGATATAATTGAGAGAGCCAACACAACATCTGTTCACTTGCCCTCATCAAATAACACTTTCACTGCTATTGCTATTCCACATCTGGAAGGATTTAAGGAATTTTTTTTTTCCTGCCACCCACTTTGCCTCCATTTTACAATTTTCCTTGCCACCATTGTTAAGTGAATTACTGAAGGCAGGTTGGTAGCGATTGTTTTTTCTGCAGTCCTAATTATCTGTTGAAGTCTGTGTCTGTCCTGTTGGGTTGCAGAACCAAACCAGACAGTTATAAAGGTGCAGATGACAGACTGAATAATTCCTCTGTGGAACTAGATCAGTAGCTTCTTGGGCAGTTTGAGCTTTCTGAGTTGGCACAGAAAGAACATTCTTTGTTGTGCTTTTTTGATGATGTTTTTAACATTAGGCGTCCATTTTAGGTCTTGTGATATGATAGAACCTAAAAATTTGTAGGTCTCTACTGTTGATATTGTGTTGTTTAAGAGGTGGTAGTATGGGAGAGTTTCTTCTAAAGTCTACCACCATTTCTACGGTTTTGAGTGTGTTCAGTTCCAGATTGTTCCGGTTACACACGAGGCAGGTTGTATAACCTCCTGTCTGTATGCGGATTCGTCATTGTCTTGAATGAGACCAATAACTGTTTGTGTCATCAGCAGCATGGTCATTAAGTGAACCAAGCTCCCCCATTGACTTTGCTTATCAGAAGGTTGCAAAAGGGGATCGCATGACACCGGGACACTGCAACTGTCATAAGTATGAGTCAATGGCCAAGGGTGTGATGACCCGGAGTATAACATAAAACAAAATTCAAAACGTAAATAAATGTCCTTTAATGCCTCCAACTTGGCCCCACTGTTCAATAATTCTCAGTTGGAGATAAAATGTACTCAAAAATAGTCTTTAAAAGAATGCAATAAGTCCGAAATTAATGAGCAGATCGAGATGAAATAAAAAACCAGACAAACTACAGTGATGAAATTTTCACAATAGAGCAGGATAAGTAATTACCAAATTCAAGGAGATAACAAGGCATGGACTGTTGGAAGGACGCCAACCAAATTAACTTCAACCCAAAATAACACAGACTTTGCTTCTGGCAACGCTGTATTTTAACCGTCACTCTTATCTCCTCAGCTGCAACCAATGAGGAGGATCATGGCCACTTCCTCTCTTGCAAGCCAAGTTGTTGCTTTCTCCATTCTTACCTGCGTGCCCTAGGATGCAGAAGGGATGGGCCTGGTTCTTCCTCTGACTGCCCAGTTGGCTTCTGCCCTTCCCCAGCCTCCTCCACAACCTCCGGAGCCACATTTCCACTCCCTGTCAGCTATTCCTCCTCTCCCTTGGAATCCGACTCTACAAAGGATTTGGATTTTGATCATGTGACCGCAGGGGATGCTGGAATGGTCATAAGTGTAAAAAGTGGTCATAAGTCACTTTTTTCGGTGCCATTGTAACTTTGAATAAATCAAATAATAAATCGAGCTGGAAAATACCATATCAGATAAATAGTTGTCCAATCTCTTCTTAAAAACCTCCAGTGACCCACAACTTCTGGAGGTTAATTGTTCTCACAGTCAGGAAATTTATCCTTATTTCTAGGTTGCTTCTTTCCTTTATTAGTTTCCATTCATTTTTCTTGTCCTGTCCTCTAGTTCTTTGGAGAATAAATTGACTCCCTTCTTTTTTGGGGCAGCCTCTCAAATACTGAAATCCTACTCTCATTGTCACCCCTAATCTGTCAGGACTCCAGCATCTACCGCCATTCAAATCATGAGTCTCTAGCCGCATCTCTCAGTATAAAAAAAAAGACAAGATTTATTAGGAGTTGTGATGACCCAGGGTGGGATACAAAATAAACACAGTCACAAAAACAGGTGAAGCCCCTTTTATTCCTTCACTTAGGGCGGTGCGGGTTCAAAACTCTCAAATATCTCTTGACTGAGACAAAAAAACTCCCCACGACAACCAGTTTTACAAAAAGGAGGAAATGCCATTTGAACTAAAATGCTTTTCTTTATAAAGAGTAAAAAACAACATCAAAACACACTGAAGCAATTAAGGGATATTCTAGGTCTCTAGGAAAGGGCTTGAAGAGGTCCACAGATAATCAGAACAGCACACTGGGAAGGACACGAAAACTCAGAAGAGGAGTGACAGATAAGAATATTTCCCCTATGCTTTTTGCCAGCACTGGCCCATAGACGACATCCGTCCGTTCTCTTTTATACATGGCTTCAGGTTCCTCAACAGACTCAGGCTATGAAGAGGAGTCAGCGCCTTCCTCCCTCAAGAGACTAACGCCATTCATACTCTTCTCCTTATCGCGCTATCGCTCCCTGCCTGCCCCTAGGATTTGAGATGGGGAGGGCCGGGTCTTCCCTGACTGTCCAGATTGGCCCTTATTGTTTTTTAGCCTTTCTTCCCTGGCTTCCTCCACAACCTTTTCTTCGTTGTATTGCCATTCTATTTTGTTCTCTATGTTGCGATGTGGATTTTTCCTCCTTAGAAATTTGCTACCTATTTCGCTAGAACCGGTTGTTAACATTCTCATAGCGTTCAGTAGAACCGGTTGTTAGAGAGAAATTTAAGCTTCGGGCTACTGATCCTGTAAGGAAGGTAGGAAAGGAAACATTTGAGTGTTGCTGAGAGAAAACACCTCTCTGTTAACCCCTTATTACAATTCTTGGCAGGACTAAGGACTTCCTGTGTCAGGAACATCTCCTGAGTTTTTTGTTCGCAACCTCCTTTGCTGGTGCTTTGCCTTGTGTGGAAGTGACCTTTCAAAGTTCAATGGTACTTGAAAAAAGTGCCTTATGACCATTTTTTACACTTATGACTATTGCAGTATCCCACAGTCATGAGAGGCCAGGCAAGGAGAATGCGTGCCTCGATGTGACGTGGTCAATAACATGACCACCCTAACCATTAATCCACCCAGTCACATGACACTAAGCCACGCCACCACCTAAAGCCACAGCCAACAGAACCAGTTGTTAAAATTTTTGAAATCCCACCGCACTGCCACATTTCACTCCCTGTCTGGTTGTTCCTCCCTTCCCTCAAGTCAGTCTCAGCAACAGGGGCATGACAAGAATGACATGGCCGACACTGTCCTGGGTGCAGCCAACTCTGAGAGACATTCATTTTAATTTCCCTTGACTGGTCTTCCCCTCACCCCTGGATGCTATATTCTCCAATGGGACACAATCCATAGCAGAGTCATCATCATGCTCTCACGCGCCGTCCAGTGATAATTCTTGCAGGCCAGACAGCTTCAGCCACCTACCATTATCTATGAAAGGATTTAGGAATGAGCTACTTTTTCTCCACTTCCCTTTCTGCCTGTCACTCTAAAGACCAAAGAAATACTTTTGGTTGACAATGGTCTTTTTTCTTCTAGGCTACAAACCCAGTTCCTGCAACTATTTTTCCTATGTTTTTAGTACTCCAGGCCTTTAATGCTAATTGCTTCTTCTCTTTGGCACTTTTCCAAAGTCTCAATCCTTTTTTTTTGTAAATGGTGACCACTGGAATGTAGTATTCCAGATGGTGATCTTACTAAGGTTTTATAAAGGAGTATTAATACTCATGTGTCTATGCCTCTGTTTTATAGAACCACAATTGGGGTAGTGCAATTAAGAGAACCTTCTTGGCACTTTATGACCTGCTGATTTCAAATCTCTAAATTGGTGACCAGCAGAATCAGTGCTCACTTAGTGGCAAGATCTTTCCATAGTTTCCATATTTTCCTCTAGTCTCCATTAATAATTTATCTACTTCTTTTGAACATTAAATCATTTTCCCCCTTTAGCTGTAGGCAACAACACTGGCTTAAAGAGAGCCGTGAAAAACATTTAAATCCAAACAGCACAAACTGAAAAAAAAAAATCCTCACCACAATCCCAATGAATAGACACTGGCTTTGAAAACAATTTATCTCTGACCTCTCGGATTTGTTGTTAACTTTTCTGAAGGAAGAGAGATATAACCAAGGCTGAAAAATATTCTGTTGGCAGAGTGAAAGTTTATGTGTGTAGCCTAGGTTAGATCGTTTGTTTAGTTTTGCGCACTGTTGTACTGTTGTAAGCCTCCCTGAGTTGCCTTTGCAGCATATAAATTAAAGGGGAAATGTAATAATTATTTTTTTAAGGTCATGTAGCAGAGATTCTAAGGATGCTAACCCAAAAGCTTGGTAGCTGTGTCAAATATAACTTAATTCAATATTCTTGAACATGACTCATTTTTCAAGTTATGCTAATACAGGGTTTCAGATTAACATTAAAGAGCTTTATCTAGTAAGTATAATGGTGTTCTGCCATGTACAGGAAGGGAACAGATGTTGCAGTAAACATTTGATCAATGAATGTTAATCTCATTCCACTCTCTATGCTACGGCAATTCATAAGGAGAATATTTCTAAAATTCGGATTGAAATGTGTGGTCCTGGAATTTCTTCTGACTGGGTTGCTTTTACAGATGTTTCAATCACCCAACCAGATAACATCATCAGTGCTAGAAACGGAATGAGTTTGTGCAAGGGGAGGAGGAGGGAGGGCGGAGACTATGGGTCCTTGCTCTCTTCTGAGCTTGGTTGTTTTCTTGCAGACGTTTTATGACCAGTAGGCACATCATCAGGTCTAGAAGGGATTGGCGTTTTCAGAAAGGAAGAAGGAGGAGGTTGAAGAGAGGAGGGAGGAACAGGAAGGAAACAGGAGGAGGGGAGGTAGGAGGAGGAAGAGGAGGAGGTTAGGAGGAGGAGGAGGAGGAGGAAGTGAAGGAGGAGGAAGGAGAGGAGGAGGAGGAGGAGGAGGAGGACGACGACGACTATGGGGTCCTTGCTCCTCTCTGAAGTTGGTTGTTTTCTTGCAGACATTTCACGACCCAGCTAGGTAACATCATCAATACTAGTAAGGAATGGGGTTTGCTCTCGGATTATATTCTAGCAGCTTGCCATGTCAGTGTGGGTGCGAGTGATCTCAGAAGAATTGCCAAACAAGATAAGAGTAAATGGTCCCATCAAAGAACTTCTAGGACCACTCCCACCAACATGGAAGACTGACAAACCCCACTCCTTGCTCGGACTGATGATGTTACCTAGTCGTGTAATGAAATGTCTGCAAAAAAGCAGCCAAGCTCAGAGAGCTCCAAGGAGCCCACAGAACTAATAAATGGTTAGAATAGAATAGAATAGAATAGAATAGAATAGAATAGAATAGAATAGAATAGAATAACAGAGTTGGAAGGGACCTTGGGAGTCTTCTAGTCCAACCCCCTGCTTAGGCAGGAAACCCGACACCACTTCAGACAATCGTGTCACCCCTGGCCCTTCTTTTCATTAAACAATTGAGTATTGAAGGATTGCCACAGGGAAGAGGGTGTCAGATTTATTCTCCATAGCCCTTGAGAGAAGCAATGGTTGGAAGCTGGTCAAAAGGAAATCCAGTCTAGAAATAAGGAGGAATTTTCTGACAGAGAGAACATGTAATCCATGGAACAGTTTTGCCTTCAGAAGTTGTGGGTGCTCCATCACTAAAAGTTTCAAGAAAGGATTGGAGAACAATTTTGTCTGGGACGCTCCAAAATCTCCTGCCTTGAGCAGGGAGTTGACTAGAGTCCTTTCCAGTCCTAGGATTCTATCATCATCCCCTTTTAATGACCCTGTAATCAGGATGGGATTCAGAAATCCCAACAACTGGTTCTCTGCCTGGTTGCTGGGTGGGCATGGCCATGATGAGCATGGCCTTCCAGAACTTCTGGGAGGGCTATTTTTCACCTTCCCCAGAGTCCGGAGGCTTTCCTCAGGCCTCTGGGTGGGTGAAAACGGCCTACCCTGGACTCCGGAGACCCTCCAGAAGCATGAAACAGGCCCATTTCCAGACTTCCGGAACTTCCAGGAGGACCATTTTTTGCCCTGCCAGAGCCTCCACATGGACCCTGCAGTTACCTGCATCCAAAACAGGCCACATGGAGACTCTGGGGAGGAGAGGGGCAGGCTGGGTGGGGCCAGCAGGTCGGTTCACCTACCAGTTCAGCGAACCAGATGTAAATTTAACATCCGGTTTGTCCAAACCAGCACAAAGTTGCTGAATCCCACCCCTGGCCATAATCTCTTGTGGGGTGGGGTCTGGGCAACTGAATGGAGAAAAGTGTTTACTAGCCAGATGCCCTTCCTGTTGCCAATGCGGAGCCATATTCAGTGGATATATTTTCATCGTGGCCTGAGAGAGTGCTAGGATTCTATGATTTTATCAATTAATGCTGTCCCTGCTGTTCATTGTAAGTCACTCTGTTGTTGCCTCTCAGAATATCTGTGAATATAACCACTCCTTTCCCTCTGTACAAAGAGCCTGCTAATGAATGGCTTTTGTTCCACAAGATGTATCTGTTTTTCCTCTGTAAACCCAACCTACATCATTTTCAGATACATTAAAGAGAATTTCGGAGTATATTGAGAAGAGACAGGCAACCAGAATAAATAAGAATTAATGGGCCCTTGAACCACTTAGGCTATCTTTCCTTAACCAGAAAGTCAAGTGGAATTTGGGAAATATTTTCTGAACCTCTCTTCCTTGTGATGTTTATTCTCTTTAATCTAAGTTGGTGGAAGGCTTCATTTGGAGTGGGGGTGAGAAATGAATGACGGTCTGAGGCAGAGAGAATGACAAGATATACTGATCGTTGTCTCACCAACTATTCCAAAATTAGGAATCTCAAACTCCCTTGCCTGATATATATAAAAATATAGATATATTGAAATATATACGTATGTATACATACATATATTTCCTGCAGTCACTTATTTGTTTGTTTGCTGTACAGGTAGTCCTAGGCTTACAACAGTTCATTTACTGACTAATCAAAGTTACTATTGTTGTCTGCCGGGAGCCTGTGGAGATGGCAGCAGAATCGGACATTGGGGAGGAACATGGGCCAGTCCAGGTGTCTGGGGAGGACTCAGATGAAGGTCCTCCATCCAATGCAGAGATGGGGCCAGGAACATTTGGGAGTGGGGTGCTGATTCCGGAGCCTCTGGAGTCTAGCAGCAGTGAGGCAGAGGGCCCAGGAGACCCTTTTCCCAGTGTGTGTATGCACAGAGCTGCTAGAAGGTGAGAGCAGCTGAAACAAAAGGGGTGACTCGGGAGTAAGGCTTGGAGGTGATTGCCCCTCCGATAAGATATAAAGGAAATGCAAAGGGACAGGAACCTTTGCAGGAAGCAACGTTCTTCACTCTGGTCAATTTGGAACTTGAAAGCTCCATGGTGAATTTGTGCTCCATTTGGTTTTGAAAGACTAATTGGTACTTTAGTAGTTGGCAGCACTTCAAGGAAGATAAAGGCGCATTCTTATCAGACTTTTTCTGAAGGATTTTGGCAGACTTCCATGGGACTATTTTTAACTGCTTGTGACTCATTACAGACTGTGAATGGCGATAATTCACAGCTGTTAAACTACAGTAGTTTTGGACTGAACATGTGTTTGTTGGTGTATCAGGAAGCCTTGGTCAAACAGTTATAACATCACTGAAAAAAATGACATATGACTGTTTTTCACACTTACAACCATTGCAGCATCTCTAGGGTCACGTGATTTACATTCAGATGCTTGGCAACTGACTCAATTTTTTGACGGTTGCATGTCCCGGAGTTGTGTGATCCCCTTTTGTGACCTTCTGGCAAGCTGGGTCAATGAAAAAGCCAGATTCACGAAACAACCATGTCCTTAATTTAAGAACTGCAATGATTCGCTTAACAAATGTGGTGAGAAAAGTCGTAAAATGGAGCAAACTCCCTTGACAAATTTCTCACTTAACAACATACACTTTGGGCTCAGTTGGGGTGGTCAGTTGAAGATTACCTGCATTAGATTTTTATTCTGCCTTTACTATTTTATAGGTAGCACCAGGTGGTGAATATGCATCATATTTCTTCCTCCTATTTTTTTTCCAAAACAACAACCCTGTAAGGTGGATTGGGCTGAGAGAGAGAGAGAGAGACTGGCCCAAAATCATCCAGTTGGCTTCCAAAATCATCCAACTTATGGTCTGGTGAGGATTGGCCTAAAGTTATCCGGTAAGCTTTGATACCTAAGGCAGGACTAGAATTCACCATCTTCTGGTGATTAGCCCAAAGTCAACATTAACCACCGTACCAAATATGGCTGAAAAGATTGAAATAATAATAATAATAATAATAATAATAATAATAATAATAATAATAATAATAATAATTAAGTTACAGAATAGAGTAGAGTAGAGTAGAGTAGAGTAGAGTAGAGTAGAGTAGAGTAGAGTAGAGTAGAGTAGAGTAGAGTAGAATAATAAAATAGTATTCTTTATTGGCCAAGGGTGATTGGACACACAAGGATTTGTCTTCGGTGCATAAGCTCTCAGTGTACATAAAAGCTGTAAGTGATAAATCATGATCATAGTCATCATAAAAATACATTCATCCTAAATCATAAGGTACAACACTTAGTGATAGTCACAGGATACTAAATAAGCAATCAACATAAATCATAAACTAGGAAACAAAATAAAACAGTATAATCTTCTGGAAAGCCGTGACGAGTTTGCTTTCCTCCCAAATACTGAGATTGGATGTGGCTACAGCCTGGACTCTGGACTCTTGAATGGACTGCAGAATGGAGGAGTCATGTTTTGATATTACCATTTTTACAGGTTTTATTTTTTTTGTGACTCAGTCAAATTTGTGATTCATATGATGGCCAAATCAGTTTTTTACACATAGAGAGAAGAGAGAGAGAGAGAGAGAGAGAGAGAGAGAGAGAGAGAGAGAGAGAGAGAGAGAGAGAGAGAGAGAGAGAATTGAAGAAACAAGAGATTGTGTCCAGAAATGACCATCTGTCATCAGAGAAGCTGCAGGTCATGGACTGACATTTGCCTACAGAGCTCTCCAAACTTGGCAATTTTAAGACTTGTGGATTTCAACTCCCACAATTCCCCAGCCACAACCACAACCCTGTGAGGTGAATTGGGCTGAAAAATAGTAATTGATAGAAACTCAACCATGAACTGATTTTCATAGCTGAGGCAGGACTAGAACTCACAAGTTGTTAGGAAATTTCTCCTTAGTTCTGGGTTGCAGGGTAAATATACTAACATTCCTGTCTTCTATTTTCTTCACAATGACAACCCTATGAATTAAGATGGACTTAGAGAGGAGGCCCCAAATCACCCAGCCAGCTTTCATGCCAAAGGTGGGACTAGAACTCCAAAATCTCCTTCTAATTGGCCCAAAGTCACCCAACAGGTTTTTGTACCTAAAGACAGGACTAGAACTCACTGTCTCCTGGTTTTGAGCCTTAACCACTAGACCAAACTGGCTCTCTTTTTAGTGTTATGGTAGGCTCTCAGCCTTAGCAATTTTAAGTTTGCTAAGCAATTCCCAGAGTTCCCTAGCCAGCCACAATTACAAAAGTATATGAGGGTGGGAGATTTCAACCAAATATGAAACTGTTGGAAGTAAAATCCAGTCCAGTTCTTATTCCAAGTCAGGAGAGAAACACAGGAGAAATGAATTGGAGGCAGGCTGCAATTTGGAAAGGAGGTCCTCGTTTATTTCGTAGCCAAAAACAACGGTGACAGAGCATGTTTCTGGGATGGCTGACAAATTGGGGTTGAGAGTCACTGGGCTTTTGTACAATTTTGGGGGCTTTGTGATTGAGATGTCTGTTCCTGTGGAAGAATGCATCCTTTAATATTTTAATGACTGTTTCCAAATTCCTATGGGGTCATGCAAAGGTCATGACCGGCTCCACAGGCAAAAGGGGAAATGCAAATCCTAGGTGTTTTGTTTGTCTCACCTAATCTTGTCAGTTTCGCCTCCTTGCCTATTGTTCTGCTTATTTGGAGTCGCTGGCTGCCCTTTGCTGATGAGTAGAATGGCCTGGCTTTGTGAAAGGATATAAAATATCCATTCCTAAAGCCTAGCATGTTCAGACTTCTGCTTGAGGCTGTTTTCCTATAGCAGAAAGACTGGGGCTGCTCTCTGCCTTTGTTAAGGAGAGTTTTCTCCTCTTCTCCTTGAGGGGAAATATTCTATTCTGCCTCTGTTAGTGTCCTGTAGAATATTATATTCTGGGGAGGGCCCCCAGAATGAACTGAAAATGAAAGTACTCGTCATGCCCCTGTCAGAATCTGATTTGGAGGAGGCCGAGCAGTGACAGGGAGTGGGAGTATGGTTCCGTTGACTGTGGAAGAAACTGGGGAAGGGCACAGTCCAGCTGGGCAGAGCAGGGGAGAGGTAGAACAAGGAAGAGGGAATTCAGAGGAAGATCCAGGCCCACCCCCTCTTCATCCTAGGGCACGCAGAGAGGAACGGAGGAGGGAGCAATGTGAGTTGCGTGGCTCACAGGGGAAGGAAGGGCCCTGATTCCCTTCATTAGCTTCAGTTGGGAATACAGTGTTTAAGAAGGGAAATTGCACGCAGCAACTTATTGGGAGCAAATTGTGAATTATCTGATATCGTCAAGGCTTATCTGTATTCCTAGAATCTTCCCAAATGTGTCTGTTTTGCTGTATTTTCAAGTCTGCAATTTCTTCTCCTGCCCTGTCAAGTTAATTACGGCAGCATGGTTTGTTTGGATTTTTAGTTACAGTTTGTCTGTACTTTGTTTTTGGATTGAATTTCCTCCACTTAAAGGCTGTTCTTGGGAGAGTTTTTCTCCAGCCAAAGGTAACCTGGACATTGGGGGCAAAGTTGGAAATAATAAAGGGATTCTTCTTGCTTATTTGCTTGTGTTGCCTTTGTGCCACGCCTCTTTGGGTCATCTTTGTTAAGTCTTGGCTGATGCCCAAACTGCTTAAGCCCATGTCACACAGCACCAATGGATGGAAAGAGGATGAAAAACAGAGAGAAACATTTGCCATCCATTGGTTAATGCGATGCATCCGTTCTGTACTCACTGCATCCATTTTTCATACTCTCTATCCGTCCAGCATCCGTCTAC
>BHFT01015520.1:0-18082 GCA_004320025.1 Laticauda laticaudata
GTGCACCTGAGAAGTCTGGCCAGGCGGTGCGTCAAGCTCACTGCTGGGAGACTAGTCTTGCAAAGTGCTAGCTTCTGGAGGGTGAGGTCTGCACGAGGAAGCAGCACCTCTGTCTACCTCACTCTCAGAGCCCAAGACGCAGTCCCTATTCTGGCAGGAGACGCGACGGTGTTTTCACGAACTTTGGCGATGGTGAGCCCCTGACGAGACCCCCCCGAAGCTGCACACCCATGCTGGAGGCTCCAGGATGTGAGGTGCTCTCACTACCACATGGAGAAAAGAAGCAGACGCTACACCAGGACCACCAACCCAACCTCAGCTCCACCTCGCACAGAAAGCAGGCAGAGCAGGCAGACTGGAGAGGACAAGCCACCACTGTCCTCTTAGAACGGCCAGACACCATCATAATAACAGCGCAGATTCTCCTCTTCTTCAGCTGGATACACTTCGAGGATTGCCTTCCTCTAAACCGCAAGCCCTCCTCAGTCTAATGCCCAGACTCCTCATGGACATCGCCGAGCGCCGAAGTACCGGTTGATGAAGGAGCGGATCATGGGATGCTTGCACCACCTCAAGGCCCCAGATGAAACCTGTCCTACCCACTCAGTGTTGCTCCTCCACCCCAGGCGCGATATCACAGCCTCTTCCAGGCTGGATTCACACGACCCTCTCCTACCAGGGCTACGGCTACAGGAGTTCAGCAAGCACAAGGCAGCCTTTCACAGTCCAGGCCAAACGGTTCGCTCGGCATCCAAAGTTGCCACATGATACCGAGTGCCACGACACACAGACCAGCCATGATGCCCACAATGCCACCGACGGCCCGGATGCCACTTGGATGCCACGATCCACAGACACACCAATAGCCACAATGCCACAAATGTTTCCTCGTCACGCCACAGACCGTCGTCCACCTCACCGCAGCTGCACACCAGGACATCCCCACTACACTTTCCTTCTCAGCCACAGCAAGCCCCGGCCTTCCAGAAAATCTGTACATCTGGTCCTCTGTGCCTGACATCAGTCACTGGATGACAGGGACTCGTCAACTACTGGGCCTGCAGCCAGCTTTTGCAGAGTCTTACCGCTGACCACCCTTCTCGTTTCCTGCTTGCGGGCCAGGCACACCCAATGGCGCCTCAGACACAGTACTTCTAGCCACTGCCACCTCCACAGTCCCTGTCCCCTCTTCAACTGGACCATTGACATGCCTCCAGAGTGACTCGAGAAACATGGAGCAGAGACTGAGTTGTTTCTGAGTTACTTTTATCATTGGCTTGGGAACTTTTCTTGGTTCCTTTGCCTTTTATACACAGTTCTCAAACCCACCATTTACTGTTATTTAATAAAGTTTCTTTGCTCCACACTGGTCATTTCTTCTTCTTTCTAGTAAGTATTGGTGCTAACTTTTAGAAAATGCGTTAAGGCCTTTTGCTACGCTTATGGTGCCAGTGAGGTGGAAGGCGGGGAATACCTGTGGATGACGGTAACGTAGGATGTCCGAACGACCGCCGCTGGGCGCCCAGCCGCGGAAAGAACAACAAACAAAAATAACACGCTGTTGGACATGGTAATGCTATGGGATGGGAAATGAGTCTGTGGGATAGATAGGCATCCAAGTGCAGCATTAGTGGGACTGTGCATGGTCCACCTCCAGCTGGCCACACCTATAGGCCTTTATTATCAACAATTTAATCATTGTCCACACATTTACAAATAAACCAAAAACTCTTTATATAATGCCCTATTATTGTAGGGCCACTCAACATACATGGCACAATCTCATCCAGTGTTATGAGACAGCTCAGGAAGCCATTCATTAAGCATTCTACCATCTGTTCTTGTACTCCACTGCTCCAGCGGGGAAGCGTTGGGCCTGGTTACATCCACGTGCGTCGAGCAGGTTCCCTTGCTCCATTTCACCAGGCTCTCATGTCCCCATTACCTTGATTGACCGTGTGCACGTCTGGAAACAATGGCACGCGGTAGGCGGCGTGCGCATGGAGGATGTGCAGACTGCAGCAGTTCAACGATGCTCCTCACGGTCGGCGGTAGGGGTGATGCCTAGCCATTGGTGGTGAGACAGTACTGGACCTTAGGTGCCAGGGATTGCAAGGCGTTCTCCACCACCGTTTGCCTAGTGGACAGCCTGTAGTTGAAAGACTCTCTTCAGGGGTGAGATCTGGAACTGTAGGGCTTCAGGTTAGGTCTTGAGGACGAGAAGGCGTCATTCCCTCGATGAAGGCTGGCACGATCTTGCTTGTCGATGTGGCAGGGGTCTGGATCTGGGAAACCCAGATGATGAGGTGTTGGGCGTTCAGGCACTTTTGAGTTCACTGGCAGTTGTTATCTCGGGCATCTGAAGCTGAGACCCGGTTGCCTGCAACGCTTCGAGTGTACATTAAAATTGTATGGTCAGAATTCGACCATGGCTGAAGAGGGATTGATGCTTGAAGAAGCCTTGTAGCTTGAAGTAGTGGAGCCTGACTTGACTGGAGCTTGGCAGGCCACGTGCTTCCCTCCATATGGCTCCAACGGCAACCTACCCATCCCTCCTGCGGGTGGGGAAGTTCACAGCCTTCTTGATACCACTGTTTCTTACAACCTTACCTCCAGCCTTTGTTCAGTCGGAAGAACACTGGAAGGAGCTTTCCTTCCAGGTATTCTTCGATGTGGCCTGCACACACTTCTTGACCACATGTGATGGTGTGCTTGTGTGGCAACCTCCAGGTTGTACCTGCATGTTTCTGTACGTAGGTCCGGAGGCCAGGGGTGGCGCAAGTCAGTGCACCTGTCAATTCCAGGCGTCCAAGGCTGGGATGAGTGGTGGTGCTCAGTGCTTGAGTTTCAACTGCCGGTCTCAGACGCTCCACAACTATTCATCAAACAGCGCTGGCGACATCCTATGAAGTTTCTGGAATGCCACGAGTGTCTTCCTGCAGTCCAACCAAAAGTTGTCATTGAGTCAAAACTCGCTCTTCTCCCAATCTCATGCGGACCGGATACTGTCTTGGCCACCTCCTTTTTTTCTTCGCCGGTAGAAGGTGAAGAGCCTTTAAAGAGGCCTTGATTGCTGGTGCTTGAAAATGATGGCGGTACCAAAGTAGGCCTGCGATGATCCTATGGTGGAAGTAGAAGAATGGATGCTGTTGAAGAGCAAGAGCAGGTTACTTGATGATGAGGTGCTGCCCACCCACTCGACGGCCTGCTGGACTGGAAGTGAATCCAAGGTGATGATTTCCTCCTCCATTTTTAAGAACATATCGGATGTTTCCACTAGGCTGTCTTTCCACATCTCCAGACATCCTCCAGGGACATTCTAAATTATCCAAGATACGTCCTCATACCGAAAATGTTTCTTTTCTTTTTATTGTCTTTATACTATCCCGAGCTGCTTCCCACTATTCATCCTTTCTACGTCCGTCGCTCGTAACGCTACCACCGTTGTGTGTGGACGTTTGCTGCATACATTTTCGCTATTGCTCCCTGTGTCCCTTTATCCATGTAGCGGTCATTAGTGTTGACGATGTGCGAGTGGCTCTAGCGGAAAATCTAAATAGGCGAATGTGTCACAGATGACAAACGGACGTATAAGGACCGATGTTCCCCTATGCGTAGCGGATGTAGAACGGACGTTGGATACTTTTTCGCCTCAAAAAGTTTTGGCGCTCAAACTTTGTTGAGCTTGGATACGGATGCTGGACGGATAGAGAGTATGAAAAACGTACGCAGTGAGTACACAACGGATGCATAGCATTTTCCAATGGATGGCAAGTTTTTTTTAACGTTTTACATCCTCTTTGCATCCATCGGTGCAGTGTGACATGGGCTTAAAAAAAAACTTTGCTTAAGGATGCATTTTGCTCATTTTTATAAGAAAATCCCAGAGTCACCATCATCCTCTAATTAATAGATACTTTTAGACAAAAGGATGAAACTTCAGTAAATTCTAAGCCAAGCAATACAATTGAACTATGAGGAATTCTGTATTTTCCTCATAATAAAAGCTAAAATACAATTTATTTTGGATTGTGAATAGGGCAGCATTGAAAAACTACTGCTATACAGGGAATTCTTGAGGAATGACAGATCATTTAGTGATTGTTCAAAGGTACAACAGACCTCCCAAAGCCATGTACGACTACGATTCAAAGTTAAGAATTTTATAAAAGTTATCAGGTTATTCGCACTTTGGCTTCGTAATTTTGCAAAGACACTGAAGCATGGGCACCTATCTCTTCCACCACAATCCTTACCCTGCCAGGTTTCCAAAGGCACTGAGTCTGCTTTTTCCCTTTGTTCCCACTTCTCACAATGCCTTGCTTACCTTCCATAAATCTGCATAATTCAGTGTTACAAACTGCTTTTACTGGGCCGCATGGAGCAGCCATTTGCAAAATGATCTTTGCAAAGCAGCATTCCCCTGCCTTTCTGCATGGCATCTTTAACTCAAAACAGGATAATGAATAGAATTTGTGCTTTACTTCTCTATTTCATGTGAAAAAAGTTTTTAAAAGAAGGGAGAAAAACTAGCATGATGCGGTAAGACGGGAACAGACAATGAAGAGTTAAGTGTTAAAAGGGAAATGCAGCTTTGCCTTCGAGATCAGGTTTCAAGCAAGGCAAAGCAGATCCCTCTGGATTGCCCTTTTAATATTTAGCCCTTCATTGTCTGTTTTCCATCTCACTGCACCATGTTCTTGGTTCTACCCCTTCCTTTTAAAACTTTTTTTTTCATGAAGAAATACAGAAACTGCAAAGCAGAAAAGGTGGCTCCTTATCCTGTTTTAAGTTAAAGATGCCATGCAGAGAGGCAGAAGATTGAGATTAGTTTGCAAATGCTGCTCCACATGGCCCAGGAAGAAAAGCCCACAATACTGAGTTAGTTATGCAGATCTCTAGAAGGTAAGCAATACATTGTGAGGAGTAGAGATGCTGTGGGGACCCTAAGGAAAGGAAGAAGAGCATGGGTGTATCACAGGGGTGGGGGAGGCCCGAGCAGGCTTCCCTGAGGCACCCTATGCACATTTAATGATTCCTGCATTCACCCCTACATTTGTTTAACATATGAATCATTGAGGTGATCCAGGATGAGGGTTCTTTCACTTAATGAGTTTCAATTAATGTCCTACCACCTTACAACCAATATGGACAGGTTCCAGTACTTTCGTAAGTGGAGGATTACCTGTAATAATTATTTCATATAGTGTAAGTTGCAAGTAGCTTATGAAAATGCTATTATTATAAGACTGTTCTTTCAGCAGGTAAGTGATTTAATAGAGAAACCAGAATGTTTCAAACTATGAAATAAGATGGTGAATTTGGAGTGTAAGTTAATAAATACAGGGGAAAACTGATCTGCCCAGTCCCCAAAATATGATATATCTTTTTATTACTCATAGATAATGATTAGAATACACTTTCATGATAGTATTCTCAATCTAAGCTTAAATAAATCAATTTTAAATAACTACAATTAGTGAATCATGATTTTATTTTGGAATAATGAAGTAATTATGAGAACATATAAAATTAAAACAGTTAAACAGAATAACTACTGGTTAAACCATATTCACATTCACATTAGTATTACTTGCATCCATTGCGCATGAAGTTGAAGATATAAATTTGATGGTGCATATTAAATCATCTAAGACAAAGTTGTTATATATAGTAGTAGCTAAGCAACAAATATATCCAATGAAAAAGATAAAATAATGTTGATATATAGACTCAAACAGCATTGGATGTAAACATAAAATGATTCTGGAGATCGTACAATTGTTTGTCATTATTCTGATTCTGTTTCATTATTTACAGGAATAAAAAATTTCCCAAAATTAAAAATTAATACATGAAATACAAATTATATTTACGGTATATTGGGGAAGAGAGTGAGTTTATTCAATATTTAATATACTTAGGTAACTTTTTGAAGACTGATGAATGAGGCACACTAGGGAAGCACTCATTCAAACATTTTGTCTATGTTAGCTATGTCCTATATAAGATAACATTAATAATCACTAAGAGGGTCGTGATTCTTCTAAGATGCCTTTTAAAGTCAATAATACATTAAAATAATGATGTGAAATGGGTTGGTAAAGCACCATACAGCTAATAAGATAGAAGTAAAATTACTAAATCAATAAAAAATATCTAAAATGTCTAAAGAGATGAATTGCAAGGCATTCAATTTGTATTCTACTACAGTGTCAGTCTCTATCTTTAAAGCAGATACAGTTTCTGTAAAATATTAATGATGCTAAGAATATTCCTCCTCGCAAATCATTATATAATTCAGTATATTTTTCAAAATTGATTCATTTTATATCCTATTTTTTCATCCCAGAAATCACATCACTATGAATTTGATTTGCTTACTCTTTTGCTAAGGGGAAAAACATTTTTTCCACACAAAGTTCATGTACTACAGGACAGAGATTTATTGCCTCACATGATACATACTGACAAAAAGATTTACAGTTCTTGATCAGAGCAATAGTAGATGCATAGACATCCTGTGGAATTACTTCAAAGTCATGGCACATTTTAAGATGAATTGGTCCCAAAGAAGACCTCTGGTGAGCTATCAAGATCAAACTGTAAAGTCACGATTTGTTCTGACATTTTATTTCATTGCCTCAGTCTGACTTTCCATTTCATATAATATAATAGCACACTGATTTTTTTTTTGCTTTTTTTTATGAGACAAGTCAGTATTTTATTTAAAAAATATTCTACTCTAGCCCATAAATACACAATGTGTAATATAAATTCAATGCATACACAAATGAATATATTATAAAATAAAATACACACCAAATAATTGCAAGTACTTTATTAAATCTTCACAAGAGCTTCAGAGCTTTATTTATGTGAGATAAAAATAAATATAAGTTTTCATAAAATAAGAAAATCATGAACATTTGAAAGTCTTAGAAATAAAAATCCTCAGTATGGAAAAATCATATTTTCAGTAATAAATCAGTAAAGTATTTAGCTAGTATCTCAAAATATTCAAAGTATTTTTGTTACAAATTCATCCATTAATATGTAATCACTATTTTTTTCTATTTGTTTCTATAGAGGACAAACTAGGCTGGGCCTGGGCTTCCCCTCCCCCATTCTTTCAAAAGAGTATCAAATATTTCTTTTGTAATGAATATAAATCACAGATTTTGACCAGTACTGCAATGTGAGCACCCCAAGCCAGGTCCTCTTTTATGGTAACATCCAGAAACTTAAAACTGATTTCCATTGATAAGCGACGGCTGGACGTCCGATCTGTTCCTTCTGTAGTCCACTATAAGCTCCTTGGTCTTCCTGGTGTTGAGGACCAAGTTATTGTCTTCACTCCACAAAAGTAACCGGTCCACCCATCTCGGTAGGAGATGAGTCCCACCACTGTTGTATCATCTGCAAATTTAGTAATAGTATTACTAGCATGACTGGGAGTGCAGTCATGCATATAAAGAGCATAGAGTAAGGGACTAAACATGTGATCCTGTGGTATACCAGTGTTAAGAATAAGGGCTGAAGAGGTATGATTACCTAATCTGACCCTCTATGAGCGGCCAGACAGGAAATCCATAATCCAAAGGCAGATTGAATAAGAAAGTCCAAATATATTATACCACATTTACATCTACTATTGTTCTGTTAATATAGCAGTAAACTATAGCTATGAAGGATTATTAAAAATAGCACAATTGCAGATAAATTTGGTTTTCAATGTTCATTGAATTCAGGTTTATGACAGATATCGAAGTTTTATAATTTTATATACTCTCATAGTCTCCCTTCTGAATCCATTTGGAACCACCTCATGTCAAGGGAAATGAAGGGAAGGGAATTTCCCAATATTTCCTGTCAGATTTCCACAAGGAGATTTAATGGGGAAGCCACCAGAAAATCTGAAGTTGCTCCTGTTCCTTCTGCTTTTTTTTCAATCAAACTTGTCATTCTTTGTATTCCTGAAATGATGGCCCAATAGGATATAGGTTGTCCAGTTAAAAATTAAAAGGGATATTTCTCCAATTAATTAATTAAGTATCTACATGAAATCTGGCAAAATTTTGTTTAATAAAAATATTGTCCAGCTAAGAGAGGAAAAATCATGAAAAGCACAGCAATAAGCCTCTCAACTACACAACTACATAAGGAAAATGTAAAATTGCATGTTCAATGGTCTTGCATCAGATTTTCAAATATAGGAGGAAATTGTGCATGAAGAACAATCAAGCCTGGCTTTGAAATCTTTTTTGGGGCACAAAAAATGAAGTACTTGCCCAACTGCAACTTAGAATAAACTTTGTGATCTCCAATGAGGATGCAATATGTTGTCCTCTTTCTGGAATTTAGGCCTGGGGCCAGGGGTGGGATTCTACCAGTTCGTACCTATTCGCTAGAACCAGTTGTTAACATTCTAAGCAGTTTGGAGAACCAGCTGTTAGAAGAGATTACTGGCCTAATCCTGTAAGGAAGGCAGGAAGGAAACATTCTGGTGTTGCTTACAGAAACTGCCTCTCCGTTAATCCTTATTACATTCTTGGCAGGACTAGGCTTCCTGTCTCTGGAGCTCCTCTGGAATTTTTTTCCCTCCTTTGCTGGTACTTTGCTTGTATGGAATGACCATTCAAAGTTACAATGGCACTAAAAAAAGTGACTTATGACCATTTTTCACACTTACGACTGTTGCAGCATCTCCACAGTCATGAGAGACCAGGCGAGATGTGTGCCTCAATATGAGTGATATTGAATTGGCCATGCCCAACCAATAACATGACCACCAAGCCATGTCCACCCAGTCACATGATCACTGAGCCATGCCCACCAACTAAGCCACGCCCACAGAACCAGTTGTTAAAAAATTTGAATTCCACCCCTGCCTGGGTTTATTCTTTTACACTGATCAAAGTTTGAAAGTAGCACTTGCTAAAGTGGCAAGCCATAAAAGATCAGTCTTTTCGTAATTCCTTTTTGCCTCAAACACCACTCTGCTCTGAGGGACTTTTAAATAATTGTGATAAAAGTATCCAAAATTGAAAGATATATTTGATTTTTTTTGCTGATTTTTTTACTTATTTCAAGACTTTCTGTCATATTTTGTAATAATAATATATTAGAATATTGATTTTAAACAAAAATATGATTACTGTATTAATAAACAAATATTACATTTCCCATAAGCTTTTAAAAGAACTGAAATAACTATGAAAGATAGACAAAAGAGCATAAAGCCCTTCTTAAGGAAGCCAATAAGAAGCTTACCAATTATTGCTTATTGCTTATGGTTAAACCAGACAGCCCTATTTTTACTGGGATATCATTTATTGCTATTCAGTATTTGGAGACAATCTATCTAGGCCAAGTTTCTTTTCAATCCATACATTAAAATGGTTGCAGTGGTTTCAGCTGAAGCTGATGATATAATTATTTTTTTGCTCAACTGTATGGATGAATTCTAAGAATACAAGACATTATGTATACAATTTTAGTCAGCAATACAATATTATACTAAATAAATATATATGCAAAATTTGCTGATAAATAAAAAGTAGTCATGGCTTTTTTTTCACAGTACAATAATAATTTAATTTTATTAGAATAGCACATTTCTGTATTAGTCTACATATAACTACACACACACACAGAGTATTACAAATTGCAAAGCTCATCCACTGGTTGGCAAGGTAAAAGATAAAAATTAAATAAATATTCTTTTTCAGTCTGTCATTGATGATAAACAGCATTAACTATTCGGCAGACATTATTGTTGCTATCTAGGGAACACAGACATCACGAGGAAAATTTTACAGCTACACTAATAATATCCTTGTTTGTCAAAGAATATCAAACAAAATCTCAATAGGAAACACAATAAGTATTAAATTTATTAAGAAAGAAATGTCAATAGACACATGATCTGAAAAGAAAAGATGCATTAATATATTAATAAGAACAGCTTAGGATGAGACTGACTGCAAATAAACTCCTTTCTCAATTTATACTTTCTAAACTCTCTCTCTCTCTCTCTTTTTAGTATAAACTTTAAAATAAAAACCAACTGTTCTGTTCTAAGAAGAAAGGTACGCGAGACCGGTGTTCCAACAAACAGCTCTTTATTATAACTCAGTGACTTGTAACAGAACATTTGCTGAAGCCATGGCAGCCCTTTTTATAGCGGCTGCTCACGGCTTGCGGCCAATGACAGTTCTTTAAGTTTTCCCACCGTCAGGCGGGCCAATTGCAATGGTACTTTATTATCCAATCCTATTGCAGCCTGCTCGGCCAATCAGATTTAGGTATTTAGAGTATTCTAATTCTTATACACAACACCCCTCCCCTCTTGGTTTCGTCCAACGTGCGTAACATAGTCATGCAGGTAAGTGCGGCTTTTGCGGGTCCTAATTGACCTACGCAGCTCAGTCTCAGCGTGGTCTTCCATTAGTTCGGTCAGGATCGTCTTTTCTCCGCGTCTTCTCCATGGAACCTCCTGGAAGGGTGAGTCAGCCTTGCCACTCCCGCCTGGATCTCTCGGGCTGGTTGAGTTGGCTCTGCCGCTCCCTCCTGGTTTGTTCGGGTTGGTCGAGCTGGCCTGACTGTCTCCTTCCTGGAAGGCCTTGCCTCGCTTCCCTGCTACCGGTTCTCTTCTCCCGAGGTTGTCTATGGGTAAGTGCTCTTTTTGTCTTACCGGGGGTTCTAATTCAGGTTTGTGTTTGTTTTTTGTCGTGTTATTGGTGGTTCATCTCTCTCCTTTTTATTATTTTGTGTTTCCTCACCCTCCTCGGTTGTTTTTGGATTGTTTGTTGGGGGTGATATTTGTGGTAATGCTTCAGAGCTAGGTAGGTTAGTATTGCGTTCCAATGTCCTAGAGCGAAGCTGATCAATGTGTTGTTTCCATGTTCTGCCGTCGTCTAGTGCAAGCCGGTATGACCGGGGCCATGTAATTTGTATAATTGTGGCTGGAAGCCATAATGGGTCCCTGGTAAGATTTTTGGCATAGACTAGGTCTCCAATGGTAAAGGAACGATATTTACTTGAGGAGTCAGGGGTTTTTTCAGAGGTGTAGGTGGGGTGTAGCCTATCTAGGTAGGAATGCAATTTNCCTATCTAGGTAGGAACGCAATTTTCTACCCATGAGGAGTTCTGCTGGGCTTTTGTTAGTGGTTGTGCTAGGGGTGATATGATGAATTGTTAACAGTTTGTTTCGTCTATCTTGGATGTCCCCAGTGTCCAGTTTGTCTAGGGCTTCTTTTGTATAACGAACCATGCGTTCACTCGTCCATTTGAAGCCGGATGAGCCGGCGCTGTTAGGGCATGTTGGATGCCTTGTGCCGCTAGGTATTGCTCGAAAGCTAAGGCAGTAAACTGGGGGCCACTGTCAGATACTACGACATCTGGCAGTCCATGTGTAGCAGAGAGTTTGTCCAATTGTGGTTCTAAAGTGAATCATTCCTTTCTTCCTTCCTTCTGTCTTTCTTTCTTTCCTTTTCTCTTTTCCTTTTCTCTCCTTTCTTCTTTTTACCTGTCTAACCTTCCTCTCTTTCTCCCAGCCTCCTTCCTTCTTCCCACTTCTCTTCTTCCTTCCTTCCTTTCCTTCTTTCTCATTCTTTCTTTTCCTTCTTTTTCCTTCTTTCTTGCCTGCCCTTTCTCTCCTTCCTTTTTTCCACCTGTCTAACCTTCCTCTCTTTCTTCCATCCTTCTTCCCATCTCTCCTTCTTTCTTTCTTTCCTTCTTTCTCATTCTTTTTTCCTTCTTTCTTGCCTGTCTTTTCTCTTCTCCCTTTCTCTCCTTCCTTCTTTCCACCAGTCTAACCTTCCTTTCTTCCGTCCTTCTTCCCATCTTTCTCCTTCCTTCTTCTCACCTATCTCCTCCCTCCCTCCCTCCCTCCCTCCCTCCAATCTTTCTCTATCTTTCATTTTGGCCCACCGGAAGCCAAAAACAAGAAGTTCTGGTAGGCCACACCCTATCACACCCACCATGCCCATGCCCACCCAGCAACCAGGGAGCAAACTAGTTGCTGGGATTTTTAAATCCCATCTCTGAATTGAGCCCAGAATTATGGTCATAAGCCATAATTTTTACTTTCTTCAGTTCTTAAGTGAGTCACTATGTGACTGCACCCAGTTTTGTGGGCTGGCCGTTAAGCAAAAACCCAAACACTTGTTAAACAAAGTAAGTGCATTAAAAAATTGAATAATAAATAGCAACATACTTTTATATACTTTTGCAGGTAGCCCTTGATTTACAATCACAACTGAGGCCAAAATTGATGTTGCTAAGTGAGAAATGCGTTCTGTGAATTTTGCTCCATTTTATGGCCTTTTTTTTCCGCCACCTGTCATTAAGTGAATCCTCAAAGTTGTTAGGTTAATAAGGTCCAAAAAGTGATGACATGACCCCAGGACACCACAACCGTCATAAATACGGGTCAGCTGGCCCAGTGTCAATTGTTGATGTGACCATGGGGATGCTGCAACAGTCATTAAGTGTGAAAATCAAAATCAGTGCGCAGTATTGATTTTAATCAAAAACCTATAAATCCAAACAGGGTCAGACTCGCTGGTTAGGATGGTTTTGATTTTAACCTAAATCTTTGTTCTTATCAAATTTCAGATGTTCTATAATAGGATTGGGAGGGTTTTTTTTGTTTTGTTTTTATTTTTGTGGTCATGAAAAACATTTCCCTTCAGAACAAAGGGACGGGGGGGGAATTGAATTTAATAAGCCACTATGATCTGAACTGCAGCCTCTGAAGAAAGTGGGGACATGCATGCAGCTAGGGAAATGCTCACAAGGAGGCCAAAATGTATTGAGATTAAATTGCTTCTGCCTTTTTCAAAGGCTGCATTTGAAACACTCTGTATAAATGCACGGAGAGTCTCTGGGACAGCTCGACTTCTGTTTTTAGGGCATCAGTCTCTATACCGAGCGATTAAGGAGCCTGTGTGGGAAAGAGAGAGAGGTTTAAAAGTGGAAAGTTTTTAATTAAGCGCAGGAAGCAGACCAATTTCTCAGACTGAGGTCAGCAATCCTGCTTTTTCCATCACATTTCATTCTATTCTATTCTATTCTATTCTATTCTGTTCTGTTCTATTTTCTCTCTCTCTTTCTTTCTTGCCTGCCTTTTTCTCTTCTCCCTTTCTCTCCTTTTTTCTTTCCATCTGTTTAGCCTTCTTCTCCTTCTTCCATCTTCCCACCTTCCTTCTTTCCTTCCTTCCTTCCTGCCTTCCTTCTTCCATCATCTGTTCATTTTTCCCAAGTCTGTCTCTTCTTCCTCTGTTTTTTCTTCCTGACTCTTTCTTTCCTTTCCTTCCTTCTCCTCTTTGCTCCCTCCTTCCATTCTCCTTCCCACCTCTCTCTCCTTCCTTCTTCCCATATCTTTCCTTCTTTCCACTCTGCCTTCTTCTCTTTTCCCTTTCTCTCCCTTTCTCTCCTTATTTCTTTCCATCTGCCTATCCTTCCATCCTTCTTCCCACCTCTCTCCTTCCTTCTTCCCACCTCTCCTTCCTTCCTTCCTTCCTTCCATCATTTGTTCCTTCTTCCTATGTCTGTCCTACTCTCTTTCCTGCCTGCCTGCCTCCCTGCCTTCTTCTCTCTCCAGCATCATTCCCATCTCTTTCCTTCTTTCCTTCCTTCCTTCCTCCCTTGCCTTCTTTGCACACAAGTGGGGATCTGAATTAAATGCTTTTCCCACTGGACTGCATTGATTTATTCATGGTTTTCTCCATTCTGCTCATCCATCGTCTTCTCAACTTGACGTGTGCCTTTGCGAATATTTACAGCCAGCGAGATCAATGGCAGCAGATGACTTCTGCATGCAATATTTCATGTCATGTCATCAGCCTGCCATTCTCTTTCAGGGAATGAAGCTGCCCTCCAAGATTCATTTGGCACATCGTAAATGGCTTAAATGGCCTCCACCGGAGCAATTCCGTGATTCAGTTTCTGCCCGCCTCAATCAACAGACACTCTGCAGTTGCAGTCAGCAAATTGCAACCAAATGTCCAAGGGACAAAGTGAAAGTCCAGAATAAAGAGTCACAAAATATCCTACAGGTGTTTTTGCAAGAGAATCTCTATAGACATTGAGTCCCAAAATAACACTGCAACCACAGGATAAGTAATACACATGATAAAACACATGATAAAAATACATGACAGGAACAGGAACTGGGCTTGGCTTGTCTAGTGAAGAGAAGGACCAGGGGAGACATGATAGCAGTCTTCCAATATCTGAGGGGCTGCCCCAGAGAGGAGGGGTGTCAACCTGTTTTCCAAAGCACCCAAAGGCCAGACAAGGAACAATGGATGGAAACTCATCAAGGAGAGATTCAATCTAGAGATAAGGAGACAATTTTCTGACAGTGAGAACCAGGGGTGGGATGCAAATACTTTGCTACCGGTTCTGTGAGCGTAGCTAGGTGGAAGTGGCTGCTTTTTTTGCAGCAGCAGCACTCCCTCGCGCTCCATTTTTTTTGCCTCCGGGGCCTCAGGGAAGCCTCCTGGGCGAAGCAGTAAGACAGCGAGGGGGATCCCAGCATAGCTGATCATCAGAACAGCTGATTGTCAGGAGTGGGGGGGGAAACAAATACCGGCCGAACCAGTAGCTGTTTTTTTGTACTACTGGTTTGCCTGAATCAGGCCGAAACAGTACAATACCATCACTGGTGAGAACAATCCACCAATGGAACAGAAGTTGCCCTTGGAAGATGTGGGAGCTTCATCCCTGGAAGGTTTCAAGAAGAGATTGGACTCCCATCTGTTCGAAATGGTGTAGGGTCTTCTGCTTGGGCGACGGGGGTTGGACTAGATGACCTACAAAGTCCCTTCCAACACTGTTAATCTGTTAAAAAATAAATGTAGAATCTGTAAAGGAATGAGAGAGAGAGAGAGAGAGAGAGGGGNTGTAGAATCTGTAAAGGAATGAGAGAGAGAGAGAGAGAGGGGGGGGGGTTTAGGCTCAATATTGATAATGGTTGTAAGGTCCTGAAACAGAAATGCCAAATAACATTTATTTAGTGTAAGATGAAGGAGAGAAAGTCGCTTCCATTTGATTGAGGCCTGAGCATTGGGCCAGATCACAGACCAGGCAAGGGTTAGGGTTAATGTTGGGTTGAGGCTAGGGTTGGAGTTAGGAGTCAGGTTAGGGGTAGGCTTAGTGTTAGGGATGGGATTGTAATTAAGGTAATGGATAGAACTATGGTAAGAGGAGAAGGAGGAGGAAGAGAAGGAGGAGGAATGTGAGTCCTTGATGCTCTCTGAGCTTGGTTGTTTTCTTGCAGACATTTCATTAGCAAACTAGGTAACATCATGATTACTGGAAGGGAGTGGGATGTGTAGAGAGGAGGAGGAGGAGGACTGTGTGGTCCTTGGTGCTCTCTGAGCTTGGCTGTTTTCTTACAGAAGTTTCATGACCCAACCAGGTAACATCATCCGTGCTAGCTATAATACATACTATACATTATATAAGAACATAAGAATCTGGTATATGTTCTCATTTATGCTATTACCTTTATGCAATTATAGTGTAGGAAGTCAGCGCACGCATGCACGCACGCACACACACACAGAGAATGAGATATTTGGGGGGATATTAAAAGAGGCAGGATAGAATATTTCCCCTTATGGAGAAATGGAGAAACATGTTCTTAAAGGCAGAAAGCATCCTATCCTTTTCTTAATGTGCCTATTCACATACAAAACAACTTCACCTCCAGGTGATGGGATGAAGGGCAGGACCTGACCTTAAACCCCATTCATTGAGAAAAGTGGAAACAATATCAGTCCATGAAGAAAGACAAGCTAGAGGCAACAGATAACAGGATCAAATCAGTGATGCATGCCTGACAGGATTAGGTTCAGGAAGCTGATCATTGAGACCCATCAGGACCCATCACTTCTTTGTGAAAGAAGTGAAACCAATCAAATAATAAAAGCACACAAAGCAATGTTAGGAGATTGAAGGCTAAAACACACAAAGAACAGTTGCTGGAGCTGGGTATGTCTAGTCTAATATCTCAAGGGCTGCCACAAAGAAGAGGGGGTCAAGCTATTCTCCAAAGCACCTGAGGGCAGGACAAGAAGCAATGGGTGGAAACTCATCAAGGAGTGAAGCAACCTAGAACTAAGGAGGAATTTCCTGACAGTGAGAAAAATTAATCAGTGGGAGGACTTGCCTCCAGAAGTTGTGAATGCTCCAACATTTGAAGTTTTAAGAAGAGACTGGGCAACAAAATGTCTGAAGTGGTGTAGGGTTTCCTGCCTAAGCAGGGGGTTGGACTAGAAGACCTCCAAGGTCCTTTCCAACTCTGCTATTGTATTGTATTGTATTGTATTGTATTGTATTGTATTGCATTGCATTGTATTCTATTCTATTCTATTCTATTCTACTCTATTCTATTCTACTCTATTCTATTATTTTTATTTCTATTCTATTCTTTTTAATTCTATTCTATTCTATAAACCTCAAAATTATGTGGGAAGAAATATCCATCTGGTTCAGTTCCAAGCCAGGAGAAAGACACTGGAAACATGGAGGCTGATTGGAAAGATGGTTTTAATGATGAAGCAGAACCACATATGATTCTGGGCAGCTGACAAAATGGAATTGAGAGTTGGTGGTGGGTTTTATACCTTCTTTTGGGCTTTGTATTTGAGCTTCCTGTCTTGTCCCCATGTATTCTCATATTATATTGACTGTTGTCAGATTCCTATGGGGAGTCAAGCAAGGGTTATGTAAGGGTTATAGCTGGCTCTATAGGTTGTCTGAGCTCCCAGGTTTGGTTGAAGTTTGCTGGGGATGGTGCAACTGAAAGGCTGCTGGGCAATTCCTATTGTCGCTGAGGGCTAATCCTACCTTTGTTCAGATATTGCTGCAAGGAATTTCAAAATTTTCTGTCTTGAATGAATTTCTGCCTGCAATATTTGCTTTGCCTATGAATAGAGCTACCTAAATACTTGGCTTCTTTCAATAAGCTCTTTATCTGCTGACATCTGCTGAGGGCTATTAAGAAAGGTGGGGGTGCTTTCTGTCTCCAAGAGCATGTTTCTCCATTTCTCCCTATATTATTATTATTATTATGCAATAATCTACCTTTTTTTCAATATTCCTCAAAATATTTCATTCTTCTAGGAGGCTTGGTGCTTCTACAGTTATAAAATACTGTTAACTGTGTAAAAATCCTTGCACTCATCAAGCTTCCTCAGAAGCACATGGTTTTGGTGGTTCTGCTCCTCCGTATTTTTTTCCTTCTTCTTCCTCTACCCTTGAATTCACCTTCCTGCCTGTCCATTGTTATTCCAAAGCATCTTCAATCCTCTTCTCTTCTTCCCCCCATCCTCCATAAAGAGATTAAACCTCTTAGGTGATTCTTAATCAAGACTGACCTTCACCTGAAGTGTAAATGATTTAAAATTCTTCCTCAAGGCTTGTTAGGTTAGCTTATATCGCAATAAGGGCTAGCTATGCCCTGATTACTATTAATAATTTTCTCTCTCATGGGGTCTACAATTTCAAAATCAGAATAGAGTTGGAAGGGACTTTGAAGGTCTTCTAGTCCAGCCCTCTGCCCAAGCAGGAAACCCTATACCATTCCAGACAAGTGGCTGTCCAGTCTCTTCTTTAAAATCTCCAGTGTTGGAGCACCCACAACTTCTGGTGACAAGCTGTTCCACTGGTTGATTGTCTTCACTGTTAGGAAGTTAATTCCAGGTTGCTTCTCTCCCTGATTAATTTCCATCCATTGTTTCTTGTCTTTCTTTTTTGTGCTTTGGAAAATAAATTGACCCTCTCCTCTTTGTGGCAGCCTTTCAAATATTGGAAGACTGCTATCCTGTGCCCCCCAGTCCCTCTATTCTCTAGACTAGTCCTGCAACCATTCTTCATATGTTTTAGTCTCCAGGCCTTTAATCATCTTAATTGCTCTTGGCCCTTTTTCAAAAATCTCAACATCTTTTTTGTAATGTGACCAAAACTGGATACTGTATCCCAAGTGCATCCTCACTAAAGCCCATGTCACACTGCACCAACGGATGGAAAGAGGATGTAAAACGGAGAGAAACACTTGCCATCCATT
>BHFT01015522.1:0-65970 GCA_004320025.1 Laticauda laticaudata
GAATACATAAGATGAATATGCATATGAAATTGTGTCTGTATGGAAATGTGATAACCTGGAACGATGCTGTACTCAAACAAGATGTTTTATTTGTTTTGTTAAAACTCAATAAAACTTTATTAAAAAAAAGAAGAACTGATTGGTTCTCTCTTCCTTCAGCCCACCATCACTGCAATCTGGGCACCTGTCCTTCCTCCCCATTCCATCTCACCTCCCTCTCAGCTCTGCCAACCATTTCAGGCCCACGGGCTCTTCAAATCGGCCATCCTAATTTTAAATACGAAATTTGAGCTTGAAATTGGCAAGTTTAGCACCAGCTGGAATTGCGTCAATTCTTTTGGCAGACATCAAATATTAAATATCAAGCACTATCACATGTGTTTAAATCCTATAAAAGCTTCCACGTATTTCCAAATATTGATGCCCATGTAAAATACAGAATCTCAAATATGGACAAACATTTAAGGATTACTTGGGTGTCCTTAAAATCATGAATGGAGCACTAACAGATTAACAGAGTTGGAAGGGACCTAGGAGGTCATCTAGTCCACCCCCGTCCAAGCAGGACACCCTACACCATTTCTGACAGATGGTAGTCCAATCCCTTCTTGAAAGCTTCCCGTGATGAAACTCTCTTCTGAAGGCAACTTCTGTTCCATTGGTTGATTGTTCTTGTCAGAAAGTTTCTCCTTATTTCCAGGTTGAATCTCTCTTTGTTCAGTTTCCATCCATTATTCCTTGTCTGGCCTTCGGGTGCTTTGGAAAATAGATTGACCCCCTCCTCCTTGTGGCAGCCCCTCAAATATTGGAGGACTGCTATCATGTCTCCCCTGGTCCTTCTCGTCACTAGACTAGCCAGGCCCAGTTCCTACAACCGTTCATCATATGTTTTAACCTCCAGTCCCCTAATCATCTTGGTTGCTGTTCTCTCTTCAGTAGGAAATACTTCCTTGATCTCAGATGTTGATTCCTTAGACTCAGGTGGAGGAAAGGTAGACAACAAGGGTATTGCTTCTCTCTTGAATTCTCCTGGATGTATCCATTCCTTAGGCCTTCTACAACTCCTGGTCCATCAGCTCAACCACTGCATCATACAAGCTCCATGTTTTGGGATGGAAGCTACCACTTGACGGATAGCAAGAGCGACATAGCAAAATTCCATGTTAACAAATTCCATACTCTTCTGAACTTCAAGGAGTCCTCGACTTATGACCACAATTGACCCCAAAATTTCTGCTGCTAAATCAGATGGCTGTTAATTAATTTTGCCCCATTTTACCACCTTTCTTGCCACTGTTAAGTGAATCATCATTAAGTTATAATGTGAATCCGGCTTCTCCATTGACTTTGCTTTTCAGAAGGTTGTGAGAAGCCCCACCGCCAAGAAAAATCAAATATTTTGGGAAATATTGAGAGAGGTAGAATATTACATTTCCTCAAATGAGAATGGAGAAAACAAATCTTAACAAAGGCAGAAAGTATCCCCAACAGCTTCCAGCAGATGCTTGAAGTCTTTAAAGATGGATATTTCGTGCCCATTAAGAAATCCAGGCCAGCCTATTCACAAAACACTTTCAGGTCCAGATGATGGGATTAAGAATTTACACACACCTCCATACACACTCAAATTCTACGGACAGGACATGACCTTTAGGACGTAATAAGATTAACCCACCATCATTAGAATAGCAAAAGGCTCAGGGCTCACTATATTGCACAAATTTCAGAAATTGCTTCAAATTTCTAGGTTCTACTATATCACATGACCTAAAATGGACACCTAACTTCAAAAACATCATCAAAAAAGCACAACAAAGAATATTCTTTCTGCGCCAACTCAGAAAGCTCAAACTGCTCAAGGAGCTGCTGATCCAGTTTCTACAGAGGAATTATTGAGTCTCTCATCTGTACCTCTATAACGGTCTGGTTTGGTTCTGCAACCCAACAAGACAGTCACAGACTTCAGAGGGTAATTAGGACTGCAGAAAATACAATGGCTACCCACCTGCCTTCCATTGAGGACCTGTATACTGCAGGAGTCAAAAAGAGGACTGTGAAAATATTTACAGACCCCCACACATCTGGGACATAATTTTTTTCAACTCCTACCCTCAAAATGACACTATAGAGCACTGCACACCAGAACAACTAGAAACAAGGACACTTTTTTCCTGACCGCCATCACTCTGCTAAACAAATAATTCCCTCAACACTGTTCAACTATTTACAAAGTCTGCACTACTATTACTGTTAATCTTCTCATCACTCTTTATTGCCCATCCCCTCCCACTTGTGACTGTAGGACTGTAACTTTGTCGCTTGTATCCTTACAATTTATATTGACTGTTTCCTAGTATGATTTGATTGTTTATTGTACCCTATGACTATGATCAAGTGTTGTTCCTTATGATTCTTGACTCTTGACTAATGTTTCTTTTCTTTTATGTATTCTGAGAGCTTATGCACTGAAGACAAATTCCTTGTGTGTCCAATCACAGTTGGCCAATAAACAATTTTATTCTATTCTTTTGCGACCTTCTGATCAGGGGGGAAGTCAAGGGGGAAGCCAGATTCACTGAACAAATTAGTGTTACTAATTTAAGAACTGCAGGGATTCACTTAACATATGCTGTAAAATGGGGCAAAAGTCACTGAACAAATTTCTCATTTAGCAACACAAATTTTGGTCTCCATTGTGGTCGTAAGTCAAGGACTACCTGTATTTTCAGAACTTAAAAAAAAACCAACAACAATGGAGGAAGAGGCTGAAGCAACTGAGAAACTGAGTCGAGTTTCTAGGCTCTGGTGGCCTAGAGGTGGAGCTCTCACCTCACAATCAGGAAGTTGTGAGTTAGATCCTAGGAAATGGCTAATATTTGGAATAGACTCTCCTGCTCGAACAGGGGGTTGGACTAGATGACCTCCAAAGTCCCTTCCAACTCTTGTTGTTCTATGTTCTATGATCTGAAGCCAGCAGGCCCACAGCAGCTGCAAGAGGGTGGGACTGGTTTTAGGAAGCTCTCTGACCCTTCCCAGACAAATCAGCCTATGTTTTTGCAGAGAGAGAGAGAAAAAATTTAAACAAAGACATTCTAGGGCCCATCCCTAGAAATTCCCACCATCAAGAATGCAGGGCACCTGAAACAATACATGCACAAGAGGATTAATTTCAGCTGAATATCTGCTGACTTCCTGCTGAGTCCTTTTTCTGGATTTCCTACTTTATAATTATATATTTCCCCCCCTCTGTCATCTTCTTTGCCTCTTAACTGCAGTGTGTTTGCTATCTTCCCTTCATTCATCCCTGTTTGTTTTTCCAAAGGCTGATCCTTTCCCCTCCCTTGATTGTCATTACATTGCCCCAAGAGCAGTTAACTCCTTCCCTGCATATCAGGGTTGCTGGCTGAGAAATGGGGGAGGCAGCTCAGATTGGGCTGCAGCCAGCAAAGAGCTGCTTGGTTTCCCCTGTTGTATGTTGACTCATAATGTGACCTTGGTGACACAATTCTCTCATCCTTTCTTATCTCTTTTTTCCAGCATTTCTCAACCTTAGCAACTCTTAAGATCATGTGTAGTGGTGGGATTAAATTTTACTGGTTATACTACTGGTTCTGTGGGCATGGCTTGGTAGGTGTGGCTTGGTGGGTGTGGCAGGGGAAGGAGATTGCAAAATCTCCATTCCCTCCCCACTCCTGGGGGAAGATTACTGCAAAATCCCCATGCATTTCTCTTTCACATTAAACAACTTATAAATGTTTTAAAACTTCCACAAACCATCCATCGTGGTTCTGCCACATATCCTGTTCCAGAATGCAGGTCGAGGAATAAGAATAGATTGAAAACCAGAGATCGAATGAATGTGAGAAAACACTTCTTAGATTAAGAACATTTCAAGAGTGAAACCAATGATTCAAAGAGGTAATACTTTATGGAGCATATCCGTCAACCCCAACTAGCAGTCAAAAAATACAATGAAAACTCCTTAATTTTATAACACATGGACAAACTATGTTTCAATTGGGAAACTATGAACTGCCTGGACCAAGCTAAATTCAAAAATGCTAAGGAATTCCTGGAAGCTTGGCATTCAGACGAATCAGCCAACAACAGGCACATAGTGATAAACAACATCTACACACCATTTCAAAGAAGGCTAAGAAGGATTCCAAAATACCGGAACACATACTTTTCAGCAATCAACACTCAGGTAAGCAGGAATTACCATAACAATTTAAGTTTGCTTTATTATACGATGAAATGAAATGCCATCTTCAGTGTAGATTATAAATAAAAAGTAAAACAAAAACACACATCCTTCATATTCTGTACAATTGAATTGAAAACCCCTGATATTTCATTCATATTGCACCATACAGTAGAATTCAATATAGTTACTGCTCTGGGATAGAAGTTGTTTTTCAGCCAATTTCTCCTTGTTTTTATTGTCCTGTACCGTCTGCTAGATGGTAATAGTTCAAAAAAAGGTTGCCCACCAGGATTAATCTCAGAGACACAATAAAGTAGCAAACAATAACCTAATTAAGCAAGTATGGGGGGGGGAGCAGCATCACCCCCACCAAAACAGTTGAGAGATAGGAAACCCCACTGCCTCCTAGTGTCAGGGCTCCAACAAATCCACCCTCATTCAAATCAAAAGTCTCTAGCCACATCTCAGAGACAAGTAAATTGATTTATTAGGAGTGGCCATGTTGGCGTAAGCTGGATGTAGCCAATACCAAATTACATCATATATTTCCCCCTTGACCCTGCTCTTCCCCCCACCCCTTGGATGTAACTTCTCCAATGGGACACAACCATCTCCAAGAGTCCTCCATCCTGCTCTCCAATAACCTTCTTATGCTCCGACAACTTTGGGCTGCCGAGGTGATTATCTAGGCATTTAAGGAATGCCTTGTTTTTCCTCACTCCCTTTTTCTGGAAGCTAAAAAGACCAAAGCAGTATCTTTTTAGTTAACACCTAGCACTGAAGATGTTACCTAGTTGGGTAATGAAATGTCTGCAAGCAAACAACCAAGCTCAGAGAACACCCAAGGATGCCACACTTCAACCCCGAGTTACCAATATTCTCTCCTATAAGTAATATTCTCTTGTATATATATATATGTGTGTGTGTGTGTGTGTGTGGCGCTTAAACTGATTTGATTTGGATACTTGGCCTAAGCAGTCCGGGGTCTCCTATGTCTGGAAAGCCCCTTTTAAAAGCTGTTGTACTTGCCTAGTGACCACTAGGATGCGCCATATGACAGCTATCATCCTTCAGGTAGGAACTGGCAGACATAAGTAGATTCCATAATTACATCCAGTATATATCTTCAGTTGTTTGGTTTTTTTTACTAGGGATATAGCAACTTATAAGAAAAAGTATAAATTCCTCTTCAGGTAAGCCATGAAGCCTCTATTATGAGACCCGGGCAAGGTTAACACCTGTCGACTCTAGCTTGAGAGTGTACAGTTAGTCCTTGACTTATGACCACAATAATGACTTATGACCACAACCAGAATTTCTGGTGCCGAAGCAAGGTGGTTGTTAAGCAGGTTGCACCTGATTTTACCTTTCTTGCTTCAGTTGTTAAGTGAATCCCATGGTTGTTAAGTGACCCCAGTTTCCCCCACTGATAGCTTGTCAGAAGCTGTCTGGGAAGGTCTCAGATGGCAATCACACAACCCCAAGACACTGCACCTGTCATAAATCCATGTTTCCAAGAGCTCAAATTCTGATCACATGACTGGAGCATGCTGGGACCAATCATGAGTTGCTTTTTGGAGGGCTGTTGTAAGTTTGAGGAGTTGCTAAACAAATAGTTGGAAGCTGAGGGCTTCCTGTATGAAGAAAACAAGGACGACATATCTCTATTGCATCTACTTTGGCTAGAATAGGTGGGATTCAAAAAATTTTACTACTGGTTCTGTAGGCGTGGCTTGGTGGGCGTGGCAGGGGAAGGATACTGCAAAATCCCATTTCCTCCCCACGCCACTAACCTGCTTTCCAGCTCCGTTTTCCTGTGCAGGGCAACCAAAGAAGACCCAGCCAATCCGCTGGGACTCAATGGAAGGCGGAACATAAATGGGGTGGGGCCAGTCAAAGGTGGGATTTGCCGGTTCTCCGAACTACTCAAAATGTCTGCTACTGGTTCTCCAGAACTGATCAGAACCTGCTGAAGACCATCTCTGAGTCAAACCTATTTGGACCATATTAGTCACTCCACACAATCAGGGATCTCTTCACCAGTTTATCAAGGATGGGAACAGAATTCAGTGCGGAGTAGATCCTTCTCTTGGTGTGTTTGACACTTGAAGAGATGGGCCTTTCAAAAGCTCTTTCCTTGTGAGCTTTTCTTTGCACACAGGGAGATGAGAGGTCTCTCTTTCTACATGAGAAAAACAGTGGTGTTTAGGGAGCCACTCCCTTCCCATCCCACACTTCCACCCTGGAGAAAAGGACACTGTGTATTTAAGCATGATCTAAGATGTTCTAAGCATGAGGTCTCCAAGGGCTGCTCAGACCAGGCTCGGCCAGATGGGCTCTGCAGGAGAGGCTGTGTCAAACATGGAAGAAAGTATGAACCCTGACGGACTTTGTCTGTGGGTCAAAACTTCTACATTATAGAATAGAATTCTTTGTTGGCCAAGCGTGATTGGACACACAAGGAATTTGTCTCAGTGCAAATACTCTCAGTGTACATAAAAGATACATTCGTCAAGAGTCATAAGATACAACATTTAGTAATAGTCATAGGATACAAGTAAGCAATCTAATCGTACTAGGAATTAGAAACAGTCAATAAAAATCGTAAAGATACAAGCAACAAAGTTACAGTCATACAGTCATAAGTGGGAGGGGATGGATGAAAGGAAGGATGGGAGGATTAATAGCAATAGTAATGCAGACTTTGTAAATAGTTTGACAGTGTTGAGGGAATTATTTGTTTAGCAGAGTGATGGCGTTTGGGAAAAATGTTCTTGTGTCTAATTGTTCTGGTGTGCACTGCTCTGTAATGCCATTTTGGGGGTAGAAGTTGAAACAATTTATGTCCAGGATGTGAGGGGTCTGTAGATATTTTCACAGCCCTCTTTTTAACTCATGCAGTATACAGGTCCTCGATTGAAGGCAGGTTGGTAGTAATTGTTTTTTCTGCAGTCCTAATTATCCTCTGAAGNATGCAGTATACAGGTCCTCGATTGAAGGCAGGTTGGTAGTAATTGTTTTTTCTGCAGTCCTAATTATCCTCTGAAGTGTGTGTCTGTCCTGTTGGGTTGCAGAACCAAACCAGACAGTTATCGCTATACAGATTTTGTTATCACAAAAAGCTTCCCCTCCTGGAGATAAACTGGACTTTTGAGGGATCACACAGACCCTACCCATGCAGTTTCTTGCACAGATGTGCCCAGAAGTTCTTTGTTCTGGAATGTTTTAGTTAGCCTAAAAGCCTTGGGACTTCCTGGGGTCTTCCCTCTAAGGACTAAGAGGGAATAAGTCAACCAGGTACTGCCTTATTACAGGTGCAACACTCCCAAGAGTTAGCATTCACCAAGAACCCTCGAAAGTTGCTCAAAATTTTCCAAGAGAGATTGCAACACAAAGCCATGGCATTGGAATAAATTAGCAAATTGAACATTGTGGAAATTGGTCTCAACACATCCTGGGTGTGGGAGCTCACTGAAGAAAGCTATTGTCTCTCCTGCAATGTTTGTTTATGTGATTGATGTCACCCTGCCTTATTCACTAAGCACTACTGTCTGCAAGTGATGCCACCTACATGGATTAAATCTTGCATGTTATCTTCTACAGTTGGAGCTTGTAGTGACATCGTCCATTGCTTGACCTTTTCTCATCAGAGGGAATCTCCCCTCTTTCCTTCTCCCATTCTTCTTTCTTCTCCCATTCCTTTCCTTCTCCTCCTCCTGCTGCTGGAATCTGTGAGCAACAGCTTTGCTTTTCCATTACACTAAGATTCACACCTAAATTCCAATCCCTGGTCAAGGTTCAGAGAAGAATTTATGGCCTTAAAATTGGTTCTCAGATCCCTTCTGTAGAAGTGTTTCTGTGATGAGATTCTAATGCTACTTTCTGCAGAATTTGGAAGGCCCCCCCTTGCAAACTAGGGCCATCTGCAGAAGAGGGGGTCTCAAAAAGACTCAAGATGGCAACCACAACTGTGCAATCAAAGTCCCACTCCTCTTTTTCATGGTCCTGCTTCAAGCATCACAGCTTGTTTGGCGATGCAGTTATCAATCTGCTCTGGGTGAATAGTGTAGCTTGTGTTGTTTCTCAAAGTGCACAGGTTCCATTGGCTTCAGGCAGTGCCCAGCATGTTATAAGAGAATCAGGCTTTTGGAGGCTGACACTTTGGTATTTTCCCCTTAAAGCACCTCTGATCCCCCTAAATGCAATAAAAGGGAGGGCAGCTGTGAGAAAATAATGAATTTTTACAAACTCAATCTACTCATCCAACAAGCGGAATCGTGCATTGGCTTTGAATCTATGCGAAAGAGTGATTTTTCTGGACATTGTGTACTTCGGCCCTGAGAAAACATTGCTTTTAATTGTCAGAATTAGAAGCACAATAAGGAAGAACTCTACCAGTTGGTTTCATTCTTGAACCACTCAAGCTGTGAGCCACGATTAGTTCATAACACAAACTGATTGATTAATCATGAGGTAATGATTACGATGATAGTAATTGCCACAAAATAAAAAATAATAGAGTAATATGGATTGCGTATGCAGGAACCTAAGTAGGTCACTTGACGATTCTCACCAAGAATGCTTGCCTTCCTCTTCCTTCCCTCTAGCAGTTTTGTCATTTCTAACCTTCCAGTGTCATCTCAAGACACTTGTGTTTCTACCCATTCTCCCTGTGGGTTTTTTTCCCTCTTTGCTCTAATACATCAGTCCAGATTAGCAAGGTTACCGCTTGTCACTTCCCTTCAATGTGTCTACAACATCTCAAAACCCCCTCGAAGTATTGCAGAAATATTATCCAGAATCTTCTCAGCAAAGCAAAGGTAGTCTTGTTTGCTTGAGAATATCTTTTGCTGAGCTGGTGCTTTCCTGCAACTTTTGCCAAGGTTGCCTCAAGCAAGTTGGCCTTTTTCATAATTGCCGGGGCTAAAAAGTGGGACAACTGATAAGATCTTGTTTTGGTTTTATTCGGGTTTAATCATCCACAAGGTTTCCCTCCCATTTCTCTTATTGGCACATGCCTCCATGGCATAGACTAGAGAATGAGACACCCAAAATTCTGGCGTGAGTTCAGATGGAAATGAAGAACAACTCAAGATCAGCAGTGCAATCACCGCTGGAGAAGGGAGGTTGATAAGCCATGGTTGTTCAAAGAACTTCAAGGGACCCAAAGTTTGTTTTCTCTTCAAAAGACCCAGGCAAGAACCTTATGTGAATGAACCTTCTCTGAGGACATCCATCCAACATGCAATGAATGGTGAAGGGAGCATGAATGGTGAGAAATTTCTCTGCCTTTCTGTTTCTCCTTGTTTCTGTCTCTGATCATGACTAGGTTGAGTGCTCCATGGATCCAAACAAATTGTCAAGTGAATAAGTTCAAATTGAGAGAAGAACCTGATTCAAAGTTGTGGAAAACTTTCCTTGTAACTTCTCTATTGACATTCTCTGGAAATAGGAACCAGACCTTCGGGATGACATTTATGCTGCTTTCACATTTCTTACTGTGATGATCTTTGTTATTTTGGTGGTAACTTTAAGGGTGAATTGCAAGTCTGGTTGTTTGTTATGCATCCCCAGAGGCTGAAGAGCAACTTCCATTCAATTTCCCCAATTGGAGATCCTTCTAATATGAGGTGGGTCCCTGATGTTCTAAACCTGTTTGGAGGACAAGGAAATGAAATGAAGACTGTAATATATACCTGGCTTGAAGAGATGAGGAAGAGATTTGTTTGCCAAGGATTAATCTGCAATTAATTTATGTTAATCCTGCTCTGGAAGAGATGGCATTGTCTTTAAAAGAGGATTTAAGCAAAGGATCAAACAATCATTTCAGGGAAGGCAGAGAGTGGCAGTGATACTGTGTGAACAGGGTGGTGTCACAAAATGGTGAAGCTGGCCTTTCTGATTTTGTTGTGGAATTTTTTGTCTGGCTGTGTTTGGCTGTTGTTCTTTTCAACCATTGTTTCTAAACCTCGGCAACTTTAAGATCTGTGGACTGTTAACTGATTTATTTATTTATTTGATTTGATTTGTCAATGGCTTACAAGATAATAGGCATAAGTATAAACCTGAGTAAGAATACAGGAAATAGGTACGAATAAATGGGGACAATAGGACAGGGACGGTAGGCATGATGGTGCACTTGTACACGCCCCTTACAGACCTCTTAGGAATGGGGTGAGGTCAATAGTGGATAGTTTGAGGTTAAAAGAGTGGGGGTTAGAGGATGTAACAACAGAGTCAGGTGGTGCATTGCAGGCATTGACCACTCTGTGGCTGAAGTCACACTTTCTGCAATCAAGTTTGAAGTGCTTAACATTGAGTTTGTATCTGTTGTGTGCTCTTGTGTTGTTGCGGTTAAAGCTGAAGTAGTCATTGACTGGTTGGACATTGTAGCCAATAATTTTGTGTACTATGCTTAAGTCCAACCGTAGGTGGCATAGATATCTACCTATAAGCCCCAAATGGTTTGCGGTTAGGGAATATCTCCTCTATACTGATACCGAAGATCTTTACCTCAAGTTCTGCTCTTATGAGGAAGTTAAGATGAGAAGTTAAAAAGGAAACTACCATTCCAATCATGGCTTCCTATCTCTTTAATATGGTTCCAGAGACCTCATCAGGGCCAATCTTATGGCCTACTTTATAACTCTGGGGAGATCTCTTAAGAATTATTCTTGTGGTTTAGAATACTAGAAATTTTGCTTTTTCCTTACTCTGATTTTGTAACTTTATTTTTTTTTAAATCTTATTTTGCCATACGCTGATTTTGATATTGGGTTCAGGCACAAGTAGGACAAATGTCTGCCAAGGATGTTCTTTGAATCGAACATGGATTAGAACAGGAAATGGGAAAACATCCTGGAACAGGGATCCCCAACCCACAGGCCACAGTCCAGTACTGGGCCCTGAACAGAGGTGGTATTCAGCAAGTTCTGACCAGTTCTGGAGAACCGATAGCAGAAATGTTGAGAAATTTGGAGAACTGGCAAAAACCACCTCTGAGTGGCCCCACCCCTATCTATTTTCTGCCTCCCATTGAATCCCAGCTGATTGGTTAGGTCTTCTTTTGTTGCCCTGAACAGGAGAACGGAGCTGGAAAGCAGGCTAGTGGGGTGGGGAGGGAATGGGGATTTTTGCAGTAACCTTCCCCCAGGAATGGGGAGGGAATGGAGATTTTACAGTATCCTTCCCCTGCCACACCACCAAGACACGCCCACAGAACCAGTAGTAAAATTTTTTGAATCCCACTACTGGCCCTGACCTATTTGCAACCCAGTCACATGAGCAGTGGGCTGGCACACACACACACACATGGACACACAACATTTACTTTCAATTTCCAGCAGAAAAAAAAAATCCACTGCGGTCAATGGGGTTCGCTTAGTGACTGTAATGGTCACTTAACAGCTGTTGCCCAAAAAAATTGGCATGGTCGTGTGAACAACCTGTTTAGTGACCAGTACACAACTTACGGTTGTAATTTCACAATCCATTACGATAATAAGTTGAGGGCTACCTGAATTTGATCTATCCACCTTTGTTATATGGCATACAAGTTTCTTTCCAAGAACACTATTTTTGCAATAATCTAAATATGATAAATCAAAAATTCTTCATAACCTGATGAATGTCAATGTTAGGAATATAGTTTTAACATTCTGAAATCTTATGCCCCTTGTTAAAATATTAATGGTGCTATTCAATGTAAAAATTGTGCGTGTTAGCACACATTTGAACTGATTGAATTTGCAACACAAAAAGGTCTTTAACCAGCTGTATTTTCTGGAGTGTCCAATATACATTTATCTTATGATTGTAAGAAACAGACACTTTTAAAGACCTGAGTTAAATTATTTGCTTGAACTGGTCCACTTCAGTTCTTTCTTCTAAATTAATCGCACAAAACTTGATTGCAGAAAATACGACTTCAGCAACAGAGTAGTCAATGTTTGGAATACTCTACCTGGTTCTGTGGTTTCTTCCCCAAACCCCAAAAACTTTAACCTTAGACTGTCTACTATGGACCTCACCCCTTTCCTAAGAGGTCTGTAGGGGGTGTGCATAAGCACACCAAGGTGCCTACCGTCCCTGTCCTGTTGTTTCTTTTATTTTTCTTACATGTACCCATCATGTATTCATAACTATGTATATACTTATACCTATTATCTTGTAAGCAATTGACAAACCAAACAAAATAAATAAAATTAAATTGTCTATATTTATCTTTGTAAGATTCTTCAAATGTCAGTTAAACGGAATAGTTGGTTTAGCCCCTTAAAAATACTTTGGCTAATATAATAACCTCTAGAATTTGTTCCAGCCGTTAAGAACATCAGACACGTTTGAAAGGAATTTGTATTTTGGGCAGTTTTAGGCAAGCTGCATTTTTTTGGTAGAATAAGCAATAAACTGTCTAGGGTGCTAATTTCATTTTCAGTTCCTGTCTTTTTTCCTTAAGAAAACAAGTTTTCCAATCATTTTAAAATAAGAACTGTTCCACAGAGACAGCAAGTGATTAGATTCACATATTTTTCCTAGTAACACTCAAATATTGTGTTTAACATTGGAAATTACAACTAAATTCAGACTGTAATTGGAATGAAATAGTTGCCAGGATTTCAAAGATGTGAATAATGCTCCAATTTTATCCATAATAATATATTTTTGTTTCTAAAAAGTGCATGTGTGTCAAGCTATACAGCAATCACATTCAGCAATGCGATTAAGTTTTGAATGTTTTCATTGCAGGAAGAGGTTCATAACTGAAAAGACTAGAAGACTGACATTCCATAAAAAGTTTTATTAGTCTAATTCATTTAAATGGAATTAATATAGACATCCATCTGAAAGTATATAATTAACATTCATGGATCTTCTCAACCATCTGTTGGCATAATTAATCTGTTATACAGCTTAAAGCATTTATTTTTTAAATTTGTTACTCACAAAAAAGTTCCATTTTTTAGTTTCCATAGAAATCTTACCATCAATAGGCAGCATAATAGTTTTGTTCCAATTATTTGAAATTGGCTGTATTGCTGAAGAAGCTCCTTGGAGTTGTGCTTTTAAATGACGTGGGATAATACCCGAAGGAAGCTGAACAGCACACATGTAAGTACCCACAAAAACTTAAACACACACACACACAAACACACACACACACACACACACATACATATATATATATATATTCATATTTTAACAACTTGTATTCATCAGTCATCTGTCTGAATTGAATATCTCTGGATTGTCTGATATAACAAGTAAACAGTTCACAAACCAAATGAATATGTGTGTGTGTGTATGTATATATATATATATGCTGTTCAGCTTTGTTCGGGTATTTTCCCACGTCATTGTAGTTGAGCTTTTAAAGTTGTAGCAACGTTTTGGCAGAATCTCATCTGCCATCATCAGGCTTCTGTATTGTGTCTGTGAATCAGACTCTTACAGTTGTTTCAGTTTTAAATTTGAGGCTGGCCTATTGCTGTGCCAGAATGGTTTTATATATATACATATGTATATATATATATACATACATACATGGATATCCTTGACAAGTTCCACAGTGAACCTAAAATTAGTGAGGATTGCACTTTCCCCTCCACCTACATCTACACACACCCCCGTCAGGTTTCATTTTTGATATATTTGTAAAAAAATCTTTCTCATTTCAGATGGCTAACGTCTCATGAAACAACGATAAGTATATTGTTTCATAATGGAAAGCCTGAGGAAATCCATTCTCACTTAGTTCAGTTAATGTTACATCATACCTAAACTCAAAATTAGATTGGCCTGATGCCAATTTTTAGAAAATCCTTGAAGACCTGGATATGTTTCCAAGCACGGAGGTCCAATGGTTTGGGGGCTCCCATAAGATTGCGATTTAATTTATTGTAAATTGGTTTCTTAATTTGGTGAACATAGGTTGGAAAAAAATCCAGTAAACTGATTCAATTTTGATCACACAGCTTTTTAAGGAAAATAGCTCACGTAAACCTTTTTTCCATAACAACCACCAGAGTGTCCAACCTTATAGAGATGATTCAAAATTCTGGATGTTTTCCTGCATAAATGACCTTGGATTTCAGTGCGTTCATTCTGACACGTTGTTGCCATCTCTTTTGATTGTGTTTGGATTCTGTTTTTGTGATGACCCACGGTGTGGCACAAAGGCAACATAGTCACATAAGCAAGAAGAGTCCCTTTAATACCTCTAATATTAGCTCCCAATGTCCAGGTTACCTTCGGCTGGAGAAGAACTCTTCCAAGAACAGTCTTTAAGGGGAGGAAATTCAGTCTGAAAACAATGTATACACTAACTGTAAATACAAATCCACACAACCCATGCTGTAGCAGTTAACTTAACAGGGCAGGATAAAGAATTGCAGATTTGAAAGGCCAACAAAACACACACAGTTAGGAAGAGGTCAGGAACCCAGATAAGCCTCGACAATTACAGATAACTCGTGATTTGCTTCCAACAAGTTGCTGTGCGCAGCTTCCCTTTTTAAACACTGTGTTCCCAGCTGCAGCTAATGAAGGGAATCAGGGCCCTTTCCTCTCCCATAAGCCACACAACTCATGTTGCTTCCTCCTCTGTTCCTCCCTGTGTGCCCTAGTATGAAGAGGGGGTGGGTCTGGGTCTTCCTCCAAACTCCCTCTCCCTTGCTCTACCTCTCCCCTGCTCTTCCCAGCCAGACTGTGGCCTTCCTGTTTTTTCCAGAACCAACGTAGCAACATTCCCACTTCCTGTCAGCTGCTCGGCCTCCCCCTCTGAATCAGATTCCGATAGGGGTATGACAGTTTTGATAAGATTCAAGTATCATTAAATGCTTGATCTAAGATATCTACCTAAAATATATTTTTCAGAACCATTTGTTTGTAGATTGTAGTATAGCAAACACCTCGACATTTGCTGTTTAACTTTAGCTAAATTCCAGGTGGACACTTGAGAGTCAGTCAAGCCCCACATAAAGCATTCAGCTCAGGATCAGTCAGTAGAGCAAAGATAATTTGGTACTGGACAACTCTACTTGGCCAGCTCACTGCTGCCAGCTTGCTACCGTCAAGTCACCTCTGCCAACTCACTGCCACCAAGTTGCCGCAGGACAACTGCACGCAGCCAACTTGCCATGGGGACCATTCACTGCAGGCGGCTAGAGGGGGAGCAGGGTGGGCAAGTGAGCAAGCAGGTGGCCAGAGTGCAGAGTAATGGCGGTGGCCGGGGCTTCTAATTTTCACACCCTTCCTGCTACCACCACTAAACTCTGGACCAAAGAGGCTGGGGACAGTGGCAGTGATGGGTAGGGCAGGCAGCAGGGGAGAAGCAGTGACCGGATGTGTTCCAATTTCACACACACACATACCTGCTGTCACTGTTGCTGCCATGGTGAGCTCTGGGCTGAAGAAGCCAGGGATGGCAGTAGCAGCGAGTATGAAAATGGGACACCCCTGGCCACTGCTTCTGCTCTGCACTCAGTTCACCCACCCGGCTCTTCCTTCGACTGCCTTAGTAAATTGTCCCCAGAGCAAGTTGGCCGTGGGGAATTCTCCTGCGGTGACTTGGTGGTGGGTTGGCCAAACTGACTTGGTGGAGTTCTGCCCTGGTCACTTGTACACACATATAATAGCGGTTTAATAAGTTTATTAGTATTCCTCAGCAATTCCATTCACCAAAAACCCAGAACTGTCCAGCCTAAAATTGACCAATGCTGGTCCAAACAGCTGTGGCCAATGAGTCCACCAGGGCCTTGAAAATTTCCCATTCAAGACAAATCCACCAGGCAAAATTAAATCCACAAGAGGATTCATGAGGCAAGAAAAATCCAGAGCTCATACGGCACAATCCAAAGTCAAGGCTGGAATCACAATGACACAGCTAGGAAATGAACACGTTCCCAGCATCGTCTTCATTGCCTCCTGTGCTAAATAGCCAGCTTCTGGTACAACCCATCTAGAGGGATAAGGCTGCCTCTTTGCAAATAATTGGGCTGATCTTCTCTGCTCCTGCCTTTTCTCTGCCCTCCCTGCTCTTGGATCAGGTGCATGCAGAAGGCAGTTCCTCTTCTTCATTGCTGACTGACTGCAGCTGTGTGCTTTCCCCACCTGAAGCTTCAGGGCTGATCTGCTGCAGCCAAATTCCTCTCAGCCAGATGCTCAGAGCCATCGACCAACTCCCATCCTGATGTGCATGGAACTGGTTCATACTCCTCTGAGCTGACATCTGGAGAGATATCCAGGGACAACATCCAGGGGAGTCATCACAGGTGGTGGATGATGAGCTTGCAGTGCTGACCTGGCCATGCCAAGCTGGCCATGCCAAATTGTCCTAAACCCAAGATAATTGGCTCTTTACAAATTGCAATTTATTTATTTATTTATTTATTTATTTATTTCTTTCTTTCTTTCTTTTTTCTTTCTTTCTTTCTTTCTTTCTTTCTTTCTTTCTTTCTTTCTTAGACACAGGAGATCTCTTAAAAAGATTCCAGTAATAGGCATCTCAGGGTTTTTTTTTTAAACTGCACATATCTGAGCACAAATACCAGTGCTCCAGAGGGTTGTAGGATGTCAACAAAAAATTGTAAAAATACTAACTCTTTCTGTCATCCATTGGACTTCTGCAGTGCAGAATTGTTAGTCCTTGCCAACACAAGGAGCAGTAACCAATTCTTATGATTAGCAAAAATTCCTTGATTTGACATGAAAACATAATAGGTTCTGTTAATGTATTCAAAGCTGAAACTAAGCAAATGTCCTAAATTAAGCTGTGCAAGATGGAGAGAAAAGGCTGGGTAGAAAAGGGCTAGGCAGGTATAAAATATGATAGCTTTATGATAAAAGATCTTAAGTGTGGGTTTGGAAAGATACCAAGGGTGCAATAAACAAGAAAAATGCCACATGAAACATCTGCATTGTTGTGGGCCACAATGTTTATTCAACTTAGCTATTTAGCATTAAGAGGTTTGAAGGGCAATCTTTTATGGATTAATTTCCTTGTGAAGACAGAGCCGGAGACTTTAATAAGGCTTTCTTGAATCTTGGTAACTTGAAGATGGGCGGACTTCAATTCCCAGGATCCCCCAGTTTAGAATAAAGTGAACAAGAAGGAAGAGTTAACGTTATTCAGGGTCTAATATAGGGTGTGAAAAAAACAACGTAACTAAAATGGCTTGAGTTTGAAGGAAACAATGAGAAAATCCTTTTTATGTTTTTAATATTTTTGTTTATTTTTCTTAATTATTTGTATTTTGCCCTTATTTATTTTGTTTACTTTGTTATTGCACCTTATACAACAAAATGCCATCTCCAATGTACATTATAACTATAAAAATAAAACATAACACACACTTCCTTCACATTCTATAAAATTGAATTGAAAACCCGATATTGCATTAATATTGCTTTATACAGTAGAATTCAACATAGTTACTGCCCTGAGATAGCTATTTTTCAGCCTATTTGTCTTTGTTTTTATTGTCCTGTACTGTCTGCCAGATGGTAATAGTTAAAAAAAAAGTGCCCAAGATGAGATGGATCTTTAAGAATGTTTTGAACTTTCTTAAGGCAGCAGGAGCTATAAAGCTCTTCCAAAGAGGGGAGAGGGCAACCAATGATCCTCTGGGCAATGACATTAACCCTCTGGAGTGCTGTCCTATCTGCCCTTGTGCAATTGGCAAACCAGACACAGGTGCAGTAAGTTAAAACAGAGTTATTTTGCAAATAACTCAAATAGAAGGAAGGCGGTCTGATGGATATGTTTGCTGACTTGAGTTATTTGTAAGCATATCCATCATACCTCCTTCCTTCTACAGTGGAACCTCAGGTTGCGACCGTAATCTGTTCCAGGATTTCGGCCGCAACCTGATTTGGTCCTGACCAGAAGCATGACCATCTGCGCAAGTGCAGACAAAAACAAAATGGTGCCAGTTTTGTTAGCCACCCGATTTTTGAATTGTAACCCAATTCAAGAATTGGGTGGATTTTTTGATTGTCACCCGATTTGGCTGCAAACAGAAACGTTCGCGACCTGAGGTTCCACTGTATTTCCCTCATAACAACAATCCTGTGAAGAGGATTGGACTGAGAGAAAGTGACCGGCCCAAAGTCACCCAGAGGCTTTCTTATCTCAGCACTTGAACTCAATGCCCCCTGGTTTCCAGCCGGGTGCCTTAACCAATAGACCAATCTGGCTGTTGTATGAAAAACCATACGTTGGGTGTTGTTTGATATTGTTTATGTCGGCTTCATGTTAGAATAAATTTTCCTCCAGTGATTCCAGTAAAAGAGATGGCTGCTTCCAAGATTTGAAGACAAAGGCATGCTTATACCCTCATCTCCAAAGGGCCTTTTAGAGGTTAAATCTAAAATGCTCCATTAAGCGTTTGTTATTTTATTGGATTTCCTGTATTTTGATTTAAGGAGGAAATGGATTCCACATTTGCCATTAGAAACTAAAATATATCGAGGCTATTTTAATAAGAACATTTCACAGTTTCAAATGCATTATAAAATCTTGCTAAACCATTTTATCTACTTAAAAAAAAGACATTATGATGATCTATGATGATCATACATATGGACTTTACGATGTCCAAATGTTATGTATGACACAGAGAAGTTTTAATTGCATTGTGTGCTTAAATATAAAAGTTTTCTTTTCATCTTATAGCCAATGGATTTATTGATTGATCATATGCCATCAAGTTGTTTTTGCCTCCTATTGACCACATCAGGTAGTTTTTCTCCATGACAATCGATTCCTAGCCCATGGCACCTCCATATCTATTCTAAGTCCATCCATCTTGTTGCTGGTTGTCTTCTTCTTTTTCCTTCCATCTTTCGCCGCATTAGAGCTTTCTCCAAAGCTGGATTTTTATGTTGTTCGAGGTGAGATAATTTGAGCCTGGTCATTTGGACCTTGAGTGAAAATTTTGGGTTGATTTGTTCAATAATCCATTGGTTTATTTTCTTGGTTCTTCAGGAGCCTTCTCTGACATCAAAAGTCAAAATCATCAGTACTCTTCCTGCTTCTTGAAAATCCAACTTTCACTTGTATAGAGCGCCACAGGGAACAGCATAGCTTGCGTGAATCTGATCTTTGTAGGTGTAGACCAGTGGTGGGATTAAAAGATTTTTACTACCGGTTCTGTGGGCATGCCTTGGTGGGCATGGCAGGGGAAGGATACTGGGGAATATCCAGTCAAGAGGTGGTATTTCTTGGTTCTCCGAACTACTCAAAATTTCCGCTACCAGTTCTCCAGAACTGGTCAGAACCTGCTGAATACCACGTTTGGTGTAGACATATTCTATAGTGGTACCTGACACTCAACTGCTTTGAAAGTAACCAAATTTGGTACTCAATGCATTTTGGCATGAAAAATTTGTCCTGGTACTCTTCGTCTGTTTAATATTCAATGCACAAGCTAGAAATTGCTTTTGGTAGCTGCCTTCTGACTCACTACATTATTTCTTATGGGGAAAATTTGCTTGGTATTCAATAGTTTTTTGGTACTGATCATGCCTCCTGGAGCCAATTAACGATGAGTACCTAGGTACCACTCTATTTGAATATCTTTTCCAGGACCTTCATAACTACTCTATGAAGGCCTTCTAAAGTACTAATTTGCAGTGTATTTCTTGGTTTCTTGTTCCTTTACTGATGACAGTTAATGCTAAAAGGTAGAAGCTCTCCACAAGTGATATTTTCATTGGCAATTCTAAGAGTGGTTGTTCAACTTGCTGTCATTACTTTGGCCTTCTTTATGTTTTAAGTCTCTTTTTTTTCCACTCTGCAATGAACAATGTATTGTTGCTGCAGTTGGTGTGTTTTCAACTTTAACTGAATCATCAACCTTAATCTGCTACAAAATGATTTCTAAACTGAAAAATGGCTTAAAAAATAAAAGAATATCTGCCCGTATTAATTAGGGGAAAAACCCTGTTTACAGTACTCCTATACAGTAACATAAGGGTAAAAAAATGGAAAAAATATACAATGGAAAAACATACCCAACACTTGTATGAGAATAGTGCAAACCTGTGCTGAGTTTCATGGAGAAGATTCCCAGAAAGGTCAACATTAAGAGTTCAGCTCTACGTGATGGCAATCATGCTTTCCAAATCCATTCCCTTTCAACTGATTTGAAGAAGGAAGAAGCAGACGACTTGTGTTAGGAAATGGAGGTGTGGTGAGGTGCTTCTCCACTCTCTATGGCTTTTGATCAGTCCAAACTCTCTATTGCACAGGCAGATGGAGCTGTGGCCAAGGCAGTCTGTGCTGAGATGAGACAACTGAGATAGCTCTCATACTTGCTGGGCCACAGGTGGTGCTAGAGTTCATACATACTTTTGCCAACCTCAGAGTTTCTCAGAGATTGGATCTAGTCCCTTCCCTTGTTGTAAAAGGCCACATGGAACTTCTGGCAAGGCAGCTTTCCTTTATGTACACTGAAAGCATTTGCACCAAGACAAATTCCTTGTGTCCAATCACACTTGGCCAATAAAGAATTCAATTCAATTCAATCCCAACTTCCTGCTTTCATCAAGTTTGAAACAATTCGGACTGCTTAAATACCCTAGGTTTTGGACTTAGTTTGAGGTCCTGGCCTAACATTTAAAGTTCTACATATTTTTGGATATTTTCAATGCAATCCTCTCTCAATTTTCCTTCTTTAAGTCCAACTAAGATGAGATGTTGGGTGACCTCAAGGACATCATAAATCATGGCATTAATTCTGGAGCCTAGCCCTCCATTAAACATGCACGTACCACATTCTGAGCACTCAGTTAAATCTTAAAAAGAGTTCTTGTTCCAAAAATCGCAACCGAGTTGAGCAGATGCTCTAAAAAAAAATAAACTTTTCCAAGTTTTAAGGCATCTAAGCCAAATTGTTGCCTTTTGGGATATATCTCTTGCAGATTCAACAGTAATTTGCTGATGGGGATCAACTCTGAAGAAAGTGGGCTGTGATAACCATTTGGGGATATATTTACTCCAAATAGATGGTTCCACCAGATTGGCTAGTTTATTTTTTGGAGTCATGCTTCTTTTTTCCTATGTCTTCACCCTGGGTAACATACAGGTCTGACTGTTGGGGAATCATCTATCAGAACAAATAAAATTTCCTGATAATTTCATTTCAGTCAACGTACAACCACTCATTCAGCAACTATTCAAAGTTGTGACACCAAATGAATGTTGGTTACAACTGGTCCAGTTTTCCCTTCCTGACCAGCATCGCTTGCACTTCTTGTTTTATGACCGCATCACTTAGCAATGGAAATTTGGTCCCAATTGTAAGTTGAGGATTACCTGTAACTACCTAGCTTGAGCTAGGACTTTGCAATTCTTGCAGGAATTGTCTCCTCAGATCGATTTTATTTATATTTTTATTGTTTTTTTTATGCCATCCATCTCCCCCTACAAAGTGACTGTTGCAGTTTGCCTTGACTTTCAAGCAAATCTGAAGCTCGGACTAAAAGGAGAAAAGTAAACAGGGCTTCTGGAACTGTTCAGGTGAAGGGCTTCTCACGCCTGAAAACCGGTTCAACCTCATCCAGCATTTTGTCCTTTGATCAAATAGGTTGTTGCAGGAAGAAATATAGAAATAGAAATATAGAATTCTTTATTGGCCAAGTCTTATCCGACACACAAGGAATTTGTCTCTGTGCAAATGCTTCCAGTGTACATAAAAGAAGAGACATTCATCAAGAGTCAAGAATCATCAGGTACAACACTTAATGATAGTCACAGGGTACAAGAAGCAATCAAAATCATACTAGGAAACGGTCAGTATAATTTGAAAGCGGCTTTTTCGGAGGGCCCAGGCTTCCACGCATCTTTCCAGCAGAGAAATCCTTTTCCTATGCCCAGCTGGTGGAAAAGGAGGAAAATGAAGGGCTGGAAGGGTGATGGGAAAAAGGGGAGTGGAATGTTTATTTTGGAAAGTCAGGAGCGAGACAGGGCTCCAGTTTGGATCCAAGCTTGGGAAGCAGATGAAAAAAATAAATCAATCCCTTTTCCGTCGGGTCTTTTGTCTCCACGGCAAGTGGGTGAAGCGCTCCCTTTCCCCTCCCCTCCCCGGGCTCCGTTTGTGTAACCAAAGAAAGCTCTCTTCGTTTCCTTGCAAAGGCTCTTTAAAACAGGCAGGGCCGGAGGACAAACCCCCCCCCCAAACAAAAAAAAAACAACCCCAACAACCCCCTCCCCAAAAACTCCTTGTGGTCCCTACTGGATCGGACCTGAGCAGGGGAAAAGATTAAAACAAAAGAGAGAGAGAGAGAGAGATCGATCCTTGCTTGGATCGCTTTGTTTTCATTTCTGCAAATGTCTCTCCATTTTTTCACCACACACACACACACCACACACACCCCTTCCACCAGAGTTGTGCATTCCGGGCGGTTGAACCCTCTTCCACGGCCTGCCGACCTAGATGCGCTCCGATCCTGCACCCCGGGCGCCGGGATTGAGCGGTGTGTGTGTGTGGGGGGGCGATCCTACCCCCGTTGCGCGCTTCAAGGCGCAGCGATCCTTGCACCGCCTCCTCCCTCCCCCCGAATTTCCTGGGTTTTCCGAGTTCCCCTCCCCTCCCCTCCCCCTGCACGGAGAGGCCACCGCCTGGTTGGTATACGGGGAGCGGGGTGGGGGAGACAGGCACAGGATTTCTTTGCAAGCGCAGCGAGGCCCCTTCCCGCTTCCTTCCTCCCGTCCCTCCCCCTTTTTACACACACACTCCCCCTTCCCCCCCCCCGCTCTGGTTTCTTTTCCGGCGACCGGAGCTGGCTGCCGCTTCCCATTTCCTGCCGGGCCGGGGCTCCTTTAAGAGGGCCGAGCCGATGCCGGGAACTGGCGTCACTTTTTCAGCCTAGGAAACGCTCCAGGTCCATGAGCCGGAGGAGCCGCCGCGCGCTCCCTCTCCTGCCGGGCATCGTTGCGCGGCGGGCCCGGGCCGAGCGGGGGAGGCTGGCCGAGGAGGAGGAAGAGGAGGAGGAAGAAGGAAAAAAACCCACCCCCGCCCACCCCCGCCGTCCCTTCCACGCGCGCGCGCGGGAGCGAGCCAGAGAAAGGAGAGGGGCGGCCCCGCCCCGCCTCGCCTCCCTTCTCCGGGCCAGGCGAGGGCCCCCTCCGGGTTGGCTGCCGGGCGCGCGGGCGGCTCGCCGGTGATCAGCGGAGGCGCCGCGCCGTTCAGAGGCGGAGAGCGCCTTCGCCCGGCCGGCCGAGGGGCTGCTGCGGGGAAAGGAAGCCCAGCCCAGCCCAGCCCAGCCCAGCCCAAGCGGCGGGCGGAAAGACGCAGCCGGGAAGAAGAAGAAGAAGAAGAAGAAGAAAGGGGGGAGGTGTGAGAAAACAAACAACCCCCGCAAAAAAACACCAACAACCCCGAGGCCGAGGCGTGCGGTGCGGTGCGCGGCCAACTTCCTGCGTTTTGGGGTTGCTCGCCTTTCCCTGCGTTGGAGACATGTCGGAAGGTCCCGATCTGGTCTGCATCAAGGTAAAAGCAAGAGGCCGGCCGCCGTCGGGCCTCGGTGGGTGGGGGGTTCGGACGGAAGTCGGGTGGTGGTGGGGGCTTCCAGCTCCTCTTTCCTACACACAAAACATGCACACACACACACAAACGGAGAGATCGGTCCTGGGGGCGCGCACGCGTGCACGCGCAGAGTTGGGGGGGGGTTTCCTTGCTCGGGCGGAAAGGCGCTTTTTGGCCCGGGCTGCCTTTGGCGGGCGCGGGATCGGCGGACACCCCCCCCCTTTTTTATTTTTCTCTCCCTACAACCCCCCCCCGCCCGAAGCTGGCTTTGCAGGTCCTGGAGGAGGGGGGGGGGAGGACGACGACTGGTTGTTTCCAGACGTTGCGAAGAAGCGCCTGGAGGGCCGAAAAGAAAACCTCCCCGACCTTCTTTCCCCCGTCCCCCCCCCGTCCCCCGTTGGAAGGGGGGGGGGAGAAAAAAACAAGACCCTCTTCGGAGAAAGTTTCCCAACTTGCTCCGGTGGGATCGCCCCTCCCCACCCCCGATCCGTGAGCTTGTCCCCCCGCGTGAGGAGTTTTTGGCACGGGGCGCTGCGCTTTGCAAGCGAGATTCCCCGCGCGCCCGGCGGGGTTTTGCGCGCAAAAGCTGCTTTCCCTCGGAGGGGCGCCCGCTTGCCGGGTCTGGCAGGTCCCTCGAGGCCATCGGTCCTTTTGACTCGGCCGGCCCTGATTTGGAAAGCCGAGGGACCGGCGATCCCCGCGGTTTCCTCCCTTTGTAGCTCCGACTTTCTGGGCAGTTGGAAGAAAATGAAACAGGTTGTTGGCGTTTTCGGCTGCCGGGAAGTGGAGCCCCCTCAGACACGCACACACACACACACACACACATATAACAATTGTTAACAATCCTCCCCNCCCCCCCCCCCCCATAACAATTGTTTTGAACCTCCGTGGAGTTTCCCCTCTTCCCCGGCTTTCAAGCCCAGCTGCCGCCTCTTCAGTCGCTCTTTGCTTAGTTTTGAGGAAAAAGGAAATGCAACTGAATGTAAATCTTGTATTTATTTGGTGGCCTTGTTGCATGCTCTCCTGACTCGGATGTGTGGGGTAAATGCGGTATGTTTGGCCGCTCCCCCTCCCCCCCAGGTCTTCTTGAAACGTGGTTAACTAACCAGATTAACACAAATCCAAGATGCATAGACAAAAAAAGGATACACAAAGTGCAAAAAAATTTTTTTTCTAAAAGTAACCGTACATGTTACACCTTCACTAAAGCACTGGAAGCTTTTAAGAAGAGATTGGACAATCATTTGTCTGAAATGATACAGGGTTTCCTGCCTAAGCAGAGGGCTGGACTAGAAGATCTCCAACATCCCTTCCAACTCTGCTATTCTATCCCTATCGTATCCTATATGACAAAAGTAATATAGTCTGTTGCTATGGAGGTAATCATAAAATCTATCCAAAGTTGATAGGAGTGGGGATATAGATGTTATTCGGTCACTGTCCTTAGCTGTGCTGATGGTTGTTACTTCAGAGTTACCTTCAACTAAAAATTAATCTGAATTGAATCTGAATTAAGCTGGTTTAGAAATGTAGTGGAAGACAAAACACTAGAAAAGACATTTTTGGATCTTTTAACCTGGCAGCTGTATGCATCTGAAAATCTTTTTTACTTGTGCTTCACTCTTTAGTCTTCTCTAACCATTGAGGCCCATCTACAAGCAGTGAACATTTTATTTTTTAAAAAAATCCTGTGATTTATGTTTTAATTTGCATTTCCCTTGAGGATAGCTTGTGTTCTTTCACGCCCAAAGAACTTGATTTCAACATGCCCATAATTTGTTTCGCTGAAATATAGTAACATGTAGTGTGAGATTAGAAAGATATAAAAGAGAAGTGGTTATCTGTAAATTTTGGTGTCATTCGTGAAGGACAAAAACAATGGGATTGCTAAAATGTATTTATTTATTTTTCACTCTTATTATTTTCATAAATAAAAATCCAACATACCTAGTACCCCTTCCTCTTATTTTCCTCAAAACAACAACCCTGTGAGGTGGGCTGGCCTGAGAGAAAGCGACTGGACCAGAGTCACCCAGCTGGTTTTTTTTACTTTGCCTTTTCCTGCTTTTTAGCCTGATGTCCTCACTACTAAACCAAACTGACCATTTTTCAATTCTGTAATTGAATTTAATTCAATATTTTTTCAATATTAAGTGTAGTTTGAAGGCTCCACTTTTAAGTCATTTCCAACTGCCTTCTTTTCCTGTGTGGTTCTGGGCAATGCAGCACAGAGTTTACCAGAAATACTCTCTATATATATTATGAATGATCACATAAATACCTTCTTTATACAGTTATGATTGCACAACATCTGTAGTGACTGGGGATTTTTTCCCCCTTTTCAATAAATCCGTGGGCTGCCCATGTGTGGTCAACTTAAGAGTGAGAAGACCATTGTTTTGTTTTGTTTGGGTTGCTTTCTAAGTGCAGGCTCTGCTTGACGGAAAGGAAATCCTTATCAAAGCAGGATTTTTCTAGTCTGAGAGTCAGTGGCTCTTTTTCTGAATACTGAATAATAGTGGAGATTTCTAATGTTTTGCTCCCCAAATTGGAGCGGTGTGGTTTTTGTAGTTCGACTTGGAAGAGCCCTTCCTCTGTAGTTAGAAGGCTGTGTATCCTCATTAGCTTGTAGAATAATAGGTGCCTCTACTCCAATTCCAACATGCTTTTGCTCAATCTGTTTTTCACAGGATAAGATGCTTCTGAGCTGTACCAAAATCCCCCCCTTTTTTGGGGAAATGACATCATCACTCATATTCAGTGGGAAGAGTTCCAAGGCAAAAAGAAATCCCATTTTAAAAATCCAGGCTGCATGCTCTTTTTTGCTCAGAAATAAAAAGTGAATATCTAAATTGCAAATTATATCCTGGCAGCATTTAATCTAGCGATATTCCTTCAGGTTTCTGTTTGGGTTTTGCTGTTCATGAAATTTCCACAAAGGGGGGAGGGTAGCCTTTGCTTTAGCAATCTCTTTTCTTGCAGTAAAGAAGAATAATCTTTTAAAAATCTTTCTTTCATGATTTCTCCTGAGCCTTAACACAGGCACCTCTGTAAGGTTTTTTGTTGGTATTTAAAACAATATCACAATATTTTCTCAAAAAGTCTAGGGAAGAAAGGAAAGTCTGTGTGGAAAGCTTTTCTAAAAAATAAGGTGAAACTTTAAATGGGATTTCCAAGTATACTTTGGTACCTTGAAAAATTGGGAGTCCGGTTATATTTAGTTTCATCTTCAGGTATTTCTTAACTTAGAACCATTTGTTTAGTCTGAATTTTTAATGGCATTGAAAAAGTGACTTATGACCATTTTTCATACTTACAACCGTTGCAGTATTCTTCAGGCACTTGGCAACTGACTCATGACGGTTCCAGGGTCATTTAAATAGTTTTTTGCAAACTTCTGACAAGCTAAGTCAATGGGGAAGCTGGATTTACTTAACCTTGTTATTAATTTGACAATTTGCAGTGGTTCACTGATTAACAACTGTGTCAAGAATGATCATAAAGTGGGGTAAAACTCACTTAACAACTAACTATCTTGCTTACAGCAAGGGAGATTTGGGCCTCCTCTGTGGTCCATACGTGATCTCTCTACCCGGCCACTTCCAGTCAGGAACTCAGGTTTTTTTTTTTATTAAACAGAAATGAGGAACAGGAAAGAGAAGTGACTGTTCCTCAAAGGAGCTTATCAAACAAACAAAGGAGGAAATGAACAAAGTTTATTTCCTGGTGGAATCCTGGCTTCTATTCACCCCCAATGTTAGGATGGTCTTTTCTAAGATAAGTGAAATATGTATTCTAGGGGCAGGGACTATGGGTCCTTCATCATAGCCCTGAAGGTGGGGCAGAAGCATGCCAGGGTGGCGAATGAGGTACTTTTAAATTTCCTGACGTTTCTGTTCCCAGGTTTGGTTGATTCACCCTGTTGAAAAACAANGGCGAATGAGGTACTTTTAAATTTCCTGACGTTTCTGTTCCTAGGTTTGGTTGATTCACCCTGTTGAAAAACAAATGGGAGTTGCCTTGCCTGGGCCAAACTCCTGGATTATCCAAAACCAGTGGACTTAATCTGATCTGTCAGTTCCTGTAATTCAGTAGATTATGCTGAAGGATCTTATTTCACAATTTTTACTACTACATTTCCATTTCCCTGCCTCTAAGGAAAGGGTAGGAGAAAAAAAATGAGGGCTCAAATTTCCTGTTTTGTCTTTATCCAAGGGATACCCTAGTGCAATCTATCTCAATCAACCTTGGCAACTTTAAGATATGGGAACTTCAATTCCCAGAATTCCTCAGCCAGCTAGACTGGCTGGAGAATTCTGGGAGTCAAAGTCCCCATGTCTTTTAAGTTGCAAAGTTGAGATACTAGTGTCTCTCATTTGGGTTCTATCTTGATCTAACCTACTTAAATTTTTTTGAGAAAGCCATCAGCATGTTGTCACGGACTCTAAAAAGGTACAGTTGCCTTTGAGTTGAATTCACCTTTCCTTAGCAATATTGAAGTGGTTTGCTGTTGTGAGCATAATTTTTTTTCCTTTAACCTCCCAGTTCTAGCTTGCACATTTGGGTTTCTAGCCAAGTACCTGAATAGCTTTTCAGGATCAGCACAAGTTTCAGCGAGGTTCCACTGGCCAGCTGGAGAAGATATGAACTCCTCCTGGTCCTGCTTCATCCAAACATTGGGTAGAAGGGAGCAGGTTGTCCATAAAGTGCGACAAAAGTCAAGATGGTGGCCACAATGTGTGAACAAAGCTACACCTGTTATCTGTAGTTTCTATCTCATCACTGTGGACACCATCCTGATGGATTTGACCATAGTTTGTAGATTCTTGCAGAAGTCTACCTTCTACATCTTTGGCTTTGCATGGCCATCACAGTCTTATTTTAGACTCAGTGCAGAAGCTGGGAGACTTTCCATATAATAATTTAGAATGAGAATGAAAGGATCCAAACCAGCTAACCTAGAGAGTTGTAGGAAGTTGTGTTCTCTCTTTTTATATCCATTTTAAATGTTTAGGAACATCTGGATAAAGGAAATAGATTTTCTTCCACTACATTATTCCAGTAATGTTACTTTCCTAATTAAACTTAAACCTAGTTTAAAACAAAACAAAACAGGAGACCCCAGTTTGGTCGAGCAGTGAAGGCAGCAGGCTAGAAACTAGGGTGACCATTAATTCTAGTCCCGCCTTAGGTATGAAAGCTGGATGTGGGTGACTTTGTGCCAGTCTCTCTCGCTTGGCCCAACCCACCACATAGGATGGTGGTTGTGGGGAAAATAGGACGAGGAAAGAGTATTATGTTTGCCACCTTGAGTTATTCATAAAAACAATAAAGCCAGGATACAAATCAATAGGAATTTATTTATGGACATTTACTTCTAGATTATAAATTTTATGATAATTACCCATGTGCTGTTTTTTCTTTCATCTAATCTGATTTTTTTAAATCTGACTATTCCAGTTACTGAGTTGTGATGATCCAAATGCATATGCCATTGTTCTTATTTGCTAAATTGAGATCTGATTCTTAAGGGTGGCTGCCACATTATTGTAAGCCATGATCTGATTAAAACATGTTTGATTGAATAAACCACAATGAGCTACACTAAAAACAGTTCAGCCAAAACCAGGCTTATCAGTAACGTTGTGTGAACTCATCCATCCCCATCTATATATAGTTTTGGGATCTTATGAATTGCATTCATAATTGCAGCAACCTTGATGCTCTCAATGCAACATGATGTCAACACAGAAGGAGACTACTGTCATAACTTACATCCATTTGTGCAGTGACAACACACAATGCATACAGCAGCATCCCCTCCCCCACTTACATATTTGTATTTCTTTTGCCTAATCAAATCATATTTTTCTTCTCAAAGCACTTATGAAACAAGGGGGCCTAAGGATAAAGCTAAAAGATTAGAATAAATGATAGAGTGAAATAGCGATTTTAATTAAATGTATTTTACAATTAGAAAGCGTCATGTAAAATCCAGGATGTTCTCTTCAGATACAAGAAGTTAATAAAAAAAGTAAGTCAGTCTAAAGGTCTAAGAATAAGTCTTATTCTGCATTTTGTCATAGAACAGATTAATTCTTTCTCTTTGGCTGAAGTGAATTGATTTATTGGATTTTTTTTTAATAGCTTTCTGGGAAAGAATTTAATCTAGTAGCAGTAGAAATCCAGTGTATTGTATTAAATGAAAATTTTCAATTCTGCATTAGAATATTTTTTTTTCCAGCAGTTTCCCTCATGAAGCGTGTTTTGATTCAGTGTAATGAATGCCATTTATCCATTTTAAGTGTTTCACCCCTGTAGGACAGAGGTCTTCAAAATTGGCAACCTGAACATTTGTGGACTTCAACTCTCAGAATTCCCCAGCCAGAATGGCTGGTTGAGGAATTCTGGGAGTTGAATTCCACAAGTCTTAAAGTTGTCAAGTTTGAAAATCCTTGATGTAGGATAAGGGAGAACCCTATCATGCAATTTCTATTTTGATGCCATTTACCGTCTCCCCATTTAAAGTTTTTCATGTCAAAACCCTAGAACAAGGGTGTCAAACTCAATTTCATTGAGGGCCGCATTTGGGCTATGGTTCACCTCGGGGGATGGGTGGGTGTGGCCAACTGGGTGGGCCAGCTTGATGGCACTCCCCAAACTTGCTGGCATATTTCCAGGGCTATCTTAATGCATGGGCCTGATGGGAACATGCCCATGGGCCACACGAGCATAGGGGCTCCATACTAATCTGTGTATGTTAACCCTTCAATGCATCTTGTATCATATAAATACAGCAACATATTTATTACATTTTACTGCATTTTTTATTAATACTAACATGCATGAATAGAAATTAACACTGATTTTTTTCCGTAGAAGTGCCAATAAAATAAATATATGTTTAATTTTATTGACCATTTACATTTTTATTCCTGTGAGTAGTTATCATAGGGGCCCCAGTACACTGCTTTGCCTGGAGCCTATAACGTTGTTAAGACAGGCCTGCATTTTTCCACTTTGTATTGGGTAGACTGGGCCAAGCCATACTGGCCCAATGTTTCCTCTTTGCAGTGAGTAGACCGGGCTGAAACGGTGCGGGCCAGCCCCTTACATTTTCCAGGACTGCTCGCAGGCCTTGTGTTTGATACCCCTGCCCCAGAAGGTAGCTGCAGATTGAGTTCACACGTTTTGTGTTTTTGGTCTAACTGAGGCTGGCTGGGGAACTCTGGGAGATGAAGTCCCCACATCTTAAATTGGTCAAGTCTGAGAAACGCTGGTCTAGCTCAGTCAGTAAGATTTTTGACCATTGGGCACCTACCTAGACTACAGACCCACCCCCTAAAATGGCCATATAAACCAGTTTTGGTGTCCACATCTCTGATGGTCCTGGAAGTATGGAAACAATCTTTTTCAAGTCATCATCTCTGAATTTCTCCAGAACCTCTGAAATTACTGGATTTCATTGCTTCCTCCAAGAAGAAGTCAGATCTAGGGGGTCAACTGGCTGAATCAGCTGACTTGTTTTCTGCATGGCTTTTGGCTGGTGGAAGGAGACGGAGAGCGTTCTTGGACATTCAGCATTTTGGTCAGTGTGGCCACCTCCCTTCCCTTTCATCCTCACCAAACATCAATAGTTAGCCTTTTCCATCTCCAGAAGAACAGCCATAGGTCTGGTTTTGTTTAAATGCATTGTGTGTTTATGTCAGTGTTGCTCTTATGGAGAAAACAGGAGGAAGAAGGAGCATTAGATATGTTCAACCACCTTGAGTTGTTTATTAAAAATAATGAAGGTCAGATATAAATAAAATAAAATCTGTTAGTTATCGTAAGCCATCCAATGTCTTAGTGTTTGAGATGGGCAGCTTTGCTGGTCTGTGATTGTAATAAAGTTGGGCAGCGACTATATATTAACTCAGTAATGTAACATTACACTTCTGTATCAACAAATATTCTAATGTTATGGAGCCATCACAACTCTTATTTTGGTCCTTGGATAAAATGTATGATTGGACAGTTTTAATCTTGCCCGCCTGCCTGTTTGTTTAATTAATTCATTCATTTTTCAAACTCCATCTGTCATTTGATGGCATAGTAAACACACACTTAAGAGAATTGCATTGCTTCTTTCCCTTCTCCGACCCTGTTAAAAAGAACAGCTTCTCTTGATGAAAAGACATCACTCTTAATTTTTTTATGGAATAAGATCGTTTATTAGAACATAGTTAATTTCAAAGGCCAGAGCTTTGAACAACAGACTCTTAAGAAATAAGGAAAATTGAAGCTGCTTTACTTCTAAGAGTAAGGAAGAATGGAAAACCTGTACAGGTAGTCCTCCATATACAACAGTTCATTTATTAGCTGTTCAAAGTTGCGACAGTGGAAGAAAATGACTTATGACCATTTTTCACACTTAACAATCGTTGGAGTCTCCCTACCGTCAAATGCAAAATTTAATTTTCAGCATTCCCATCACTGTAAATACTAGTGTATAAAAATTTAAAGTCACTGCTGTCAGTTGCGATCATGCTGTTGTATTATGCCTGAAGATCAAAAAAAGTCTTATTTCAAGAAGGGGGTTGGCCTGAATTGCTCAGTGTGAAAATGCTCAGTGAAATTATGCAAAGATTTTGCTGGGAAGGATGTAAATACTATTTAGAGAAAAAAAGCATTTACATCCTATATATTAATATTTAGCATTACTATAGTTAATTTATAGTTAACTATAAATTAACATTTAGCATTACTAGCTAAAGCCCAGTGTAAATATTAAATGCATGTCGTCTAGCATTTTCCAAATTTAAAAAGTAGACCCTTTTTTCTCCAATATCATCTTAAATATTGCATTTTCTTTTGTGCATATAAGTGGGGACTGTTGATAATCATTGCCTTTTAATCTCTGAGTGTCCTTCAGCCTCCTTTGTGATAATGTAATCCTCTCCAGGTTTATACCGCTGCAAAAACACAGCTTTTACTAGTCAGTGATGCTCACCATGAAAGTGGTAATCAAACCCATCTGGATAAGATCGAAGTGAGGAATAATGTATGTTTGGAACGGCAGCCTGTACTGTGCTGTGTAATATTTTCTTTTTTCCACTTCCTATTATGGTTGTATGCTGGAACCAGTGTTTACTTGTTCGAAAAGGAAACAAGACTGCTGTGAATTTGCTGCTCCTCTGAAAAAAATTGGCTTGAACTAGTCAGTCTATCTGAAGGTTGATTGATCCGATCTGCAGAGTTAAGATTGTAGAAGTCCAAATGGAAATTGTTTAAAGTTGTTTCCTTTGTCTAATTTTGGGCAGGAGGGCTGGGGCGAACATTTGAAGTTCTCATTATTTTCAAGAATCCAAAGCACTTCCATAGTCCAAATTCATGTGCTTCTGAGATGTAAAGGTGACCTATGGAGTAGGCTAGCCCAGAATTAATCATGGATGGTTAAGCCATCCATAAAGGATGATTTATATAGTGCATTAAGCTATATATCAAAGATTACAATTCATATATTGCTCATTCATTGAACTGATGTAGCAGAAGACCAGGCATAGCAAGGAGGTAGAGTCAAGAAAGTAATCAGTCTAGAAGTGTTAAGTTCAAAGTCCAATTCCTCTTGAATTTCATTATGCCAATTTAGTGCTGGCCATTAGTTGACTAGATTCTTGTGTATAGGCATTGAACAATAAATCTGCTTCACTAGAATTAACATGTTATCCTGATTCCTAATGTCTGAAATGCTAAAACCAGACAAACCTCATTATGACTCAAAATATTGTGTGAATCCAAATATTGATTGGAAATTGATTGTCTTGGAGATGGGAAGAAATTTTTTTCCAACAATGTCCTTCATATATGTTGGAATGGTAAATTCCAGAGTTCTCTGCCAGCATAATAAAAGGGAATTCTGGGACTTGTAGTCCTGATATCTGGTGTGTGTGTGTGTGTGTGTGTGTGTGTGTGTGTGTGTGTGTGAGAGAGAGAGAGAGAGAGAGAGAGAGAGAGAGAGAGAGAGAGAGAGAGAGAATTGTAAATTAGGAAAAGGTGCTTTAACTGCTTGCTCCCATTCCAGAATTGTTAAATTAAAAAAAGAAGTAAGCAATACTATGATTAACCACAACTGACACTTTCACATAAGAATGATTCCACACAGGATTTCCACGGAATAATTTTCTTGTTTAAATACAAATAAAAATGGAGGTGAAACCATAACTTTCCATGAAAAATTGCACAGCTTCTTTCTTGGAGATTCAGCTTCTTATACCATCTTCCTGTACTTTGGAAGACTTGTAACTTGAACTATTTTGAATTTTTGAAAATAAAATTACTATACTTAGCCGATTCTTGAACAGTTGATAAATCACAAGTTGAATCAGGCTGTCCTGGTAACACTAAAACATGGATTATAGCCAAGCAATTCAATCACAGGATGTTTTTTTCCCCCCCCTTACACTCACTCAAATATTTTTTATTTTCACAAGGGTTTTATCAGATCACATATGTATAAGTCCCTGGATGCCACATTTTCCCAGACACACTTGAAGCTCATCAGGGCCACAATTTGCAGATTGTATTCAAAGATGCGGAGTATAAACTCTAAGTATGGTAGTTTTTTCTCAGGAAAACATAAACTTTGTCTATTTCATCCCCTTTTTGCAATGCAGGTCTACTTCTAATGTTTACTGTTTGGTTTTATTTAAATAACTCACATCTTCCTTATATTTGTTATATAATTTAACAATATAACCCAAGACATTTGAATGTGTAACCTGCAAATGCTTTTCATTGGGTCCTTGCCTAATGACAGACTTCAATTTGGCTTTTTCTCTATGCCTTGAAAGATGATCAACCTTGAACGATGGAAATGGCAGCTTGCAGTTGAAGTAAATCTCAAGAAAGGTTCAGATTCTGATTGTTCACCAGTCCTTGGAATATGCTTTGCCAAATAGGTAGAAGAGAAGAATATTTTGGTGAACCTCCAAAACATTATTTGTGGAGGATGTGCCCACTTTCCAATCCTCTTAAATGAGTTTACTTTCTTTTTTAAAAAAAAGAGTGGCTAAAATTAGCTGGAGATTTTAAAGAATGTATTATCAAAAAGGGATGTATCTGTGAAGTCACTCTAAGACAAGACCAGCTCCAAGGAGATTTGTAGGTATTGGTTGGATCATTTGCATATAGCAATAGCACATAGACGTATGGTAATTTTTGTACTATAAGACAGTGATCCCCAGCCTTTTTTGTACCAGGGACCGGTTTCACGATTATTCATTCTTCCACGGACCGGTACCTTAGTAACACAAGACTCCACGGCCATCAGGACTGCTCTTCGTTCGAAGCCGCCCCCCCTTCAACAAAACTAAGGCGCGAGGATTCCTTCAGCACCCAAACGCCGCTTTCCAGCTGAAAACCCGGAAGCACTTTCCAACAGAAAACCTGGAAGCAACCAAAAACCCAGAAGCGCCATCGAAACAAGATGGTGGCGCCCAAGCTTTTCGGCCTGGTAAAAAATGATCCACAGATCGGTACCGGTCTGGGGACCGGTGGTTGGGGACCCCTGCTAGAAGACACTCCAGACCCATAAGATGCATCCAGGAGGAAAATAAGAAAAAAAAGCTGCCTCTGTCTCCCATCCCAGTATCGATCAGTATTCATCTGGCTAGTGTCCTTGCAGCAAATGGCAAACAGCCTGGTCAGCTTCAGCATGTTATCACAGCCTGATTTAGCATGAGCAGCTGATTGGCAGTTGGATCTGCTACCCCGAATACCGCCAATTGGCTGTTTCACACTGCGGGGATCACCACCTATTGCTATCACCACCTATTGCCACCTCCATGTGTCCCATTTTCAGCCATGGCATGTCCTGTTTTTGGCCTCCTCACATCTCAATTTTAGCCTGTTCCAGGCGGCGGGGGTCGCCATCACTGCCGCTTTTCAGACCAAAAACGGGATGTGCAGAGGTCAAAACTGGATGCACAGAGGCCAAAAATGGGGCACACGGAGGGTGAAAACTGCCAAAAGGATGGGACTGGTGGGTGGGTGGAGCTTCGTCAACATTTGCTCTATAAGACACACAGACATTTTCACCCACTTTTTTTGTGGGGGAGAGGAAAGAGTGTCTTAAAGTGCAAAAAATACGGTGTATACTGCTTTATAGTGCTTTAGAACCCTCTCTCTCAGTCCAAGAGAATGCTGAATTCTGGCTTGTCCCTAAAATCTAGGCAGGTGACAAACTTAAGTTCAATGCAGAACAGAGTTTATTTTGTTGTGTTTTCCCTTCTTAGAGCAAACCTGGTTTAGAGAAGATTAGAAAAACTTAAGCTTGAACACTTATTGTTCTTCTGCTCCAATATGGTTTTGAGATAGTCCAGAGTTTTTACTTCCATCATTGTCCGGTAACCTTAGCCAAGTTCTTGCATAATCCCTAAACCCATGATTGGTGAACAGGGCAGTTGTGTTCATCATGTCAAGCCAGAAATAAATAATCCATATTATACAGTATTTTATGATCAGGTTATTGCATTCGAGTTAGGAATTATGATTGGTGCTAATTGGGACTCATTGCAACAAGTCAGGCTTGTTTACTGGTTTACTTGTTCCAATAACCAAGGTTCCTAACCAGTTTGTGTAGGATTGTACAAAATGAAGAATTAAAATGAATTAAAACAGAAACTTTATCTCTTCCTTATCATGAATGAAAAAGATAGGAAAAAAGATAGTTGCAATTGCATGATTTGTGAACCAACCATGGTTTGGGTCCAGTGGTGGGTTGCAACTGGTTTATCAACGGGTTCGGTGAGCGCATGCCTTAGGCACTTGCACGCAGCGCTGAAAGTGGAGCATTTAGAAGCTCAGCTGCTTACCTTCCAAGCCAGCAACAGGAAGTAGAACAGTGGGGGGGGGGAATCAGCTATGCCCCGTGATTGAGATGAGCTAGAATGGGTAGGATTCAAATTTTTTAACAACCAGTTCTGTGGGCATGGTTTAGGTGATGGGCATGGCTTGGTGGTCATGTTGGCTGGATGTAGCCAACTTAATATCACTCACATCGAGGCACGCATCTCCTTGCGTGACCTCGTGACTGTGGGGATGCTGCAACAGTTGTAAGTGTGAAAAATGGTCATAATTCACTTTTTTCAGTGCCATTGTAATTTTGAATGGTCACTCCACACAAGCAAAGTACAGCAAAGGAGGGGAAAAATACTCTAGAGATGCTCCTGAGACAGGAAGTCTAGTCCTGCCAAGAATGTAATTAGGGTTAACGGAGGGCAGTTTCTGTAAGCAACCCCAGAATGTTTCCTTCCCGCCTTCCTTACAGGATTAGGCCAGTAATTTCTTCTAACAACTGGTTTTCCGAACTGCTGAGAATGTTAACAACTGGTTCTAGCCAATAGGTTTGAACTGGTAGAATCCCACCCCTGAGCTAGAAAGCAAGAAATAATGGACAGGATAGGGTAGGGGCAGATGGGTGGGGCCAGCTGATCGTTGGAACTACCAGTTCGCTCAAACCGGTCTGAACCAGCAGCAGCCCACCACTGCTTGGATCATTGTATTATTTTAGATTCCCATATAGCTGTGATGGCAAACCTGTGGCATGCATGCCGGAAGTGGCACACAGAACCACTTCTGCCAGCACACGAGGTTGCCTGGAAGAGCCCCACTGCACATGTGAACATGCTGCCCACCTGCCAGCTGATTATCAGGTATCTGGTGTGGATGCTTGGGGTGCGGGGGTACACAGGGCAGCATGGGAGTCTCGTGTGTATGTGCAGAGATGCACGGGGATCATGCACGCATACACAGATGCATGGTGCGCTGGGGGAGTCACACAAGCGCAGAGGGCTTGGGGAGCCCCTCACACATTGCCTTCTGGGTGCTGGCATGCAAACGCATGTGCGTGAGTGCAATTTTAGGCATGGGAGCCCAAAAAGGTTAACCACCTCTGCTGTGTAATGTCAAATTACAGTTTCATTTAAACCCAACAGGATTAATTTTTAGCATTAAATTCCAACTTCCAATGATAAGCATGATCCATTTTTCCAACTATAATTAATATTAATACATGTGGTAAACAAGATTTGGAAAACATTTCTTGGTAGATGCATAGCACATGTCAGAGGCCCCTTCAACCAAGCATAGGAAACTCCTGAGATCAAGGTCATAGCCCCTATTGTGACTTGAATGGTTTCTGGAATCTTTGATCAGTTTCTAGGATGGAAGAATGAGACCTTGGGAGCTTCTGGAAGATTACCAGAACTCAATACTGCTGCTGCAGTCAATAAGTCTGTTTTTGCCATTTTCTAAGTAGGTTGTGGTAGGGAGATCATCTTCCTTCCAATGACCTGAAATGGTTCCATCAGAGTTTGGCCATTTGTTGCTATATTTCAGCAGCATGTTCTTGGACTGCCTAGGGAAAGTATCTGAGGATCCAGGACACAGGGGCAGTCAACCTTTTTGTACCTACCGCCCACTTTTGTATTTCCGTTACTAGTAAAATTTTCTTTAACCGCCCACCGGTTCCACAGTAATGGTGATTTATAAAGTAGGGGACAAACCCCTACCGCCCACCATGAAAGCTGGAACGCCGACTAGTGGGTGGTAGGGACCAGGTTGACTACCACTGATCTAGGACAAGGGTTGCCTTTTAATGTAATTCCATTTCTTCAGAGGGTTGGTAGATAGGATTGAACTGGAAATGGTGTTTGGGTTGGGGACTGCCATGAGTGAGCAAAAGAGATTTTTCCTCTAATCTTTCACTCTTCCTGCTCTTCGAATGGCAAATTGCTGAAGGAAATGGTGAGATTTCAGTTAGCATATATAGTAGTCCATTATAAATATCTTCAGATGGCCATTAGCTGTGGTTCGATTGCTGTTTAAGTCAACTGGAAATGCAAGATTGATCATGATGTAGGGCTTGAGAACCAACTTTGGTCTAGTGGTGAAGGCACCAGATTAGAAGCCAAGAGAATGTGAGTTCTAGTCCCCCTTTATGTATGAAAGCTGACTGGATGACCTTGGGCCAATGACCTCTGACCACAATGTTCAGCTTGGATGACATGGCAGTTTATCAGTTCTTGTCACAACCAATGGATCAACATTTGGTTGATGCGAAAAAAAGTGGACATTGCAATTGTGGGAAAAATGCTAGTAATAGTAAAATGCGGTAAGAGAAGTTTTGTATGAGCAGATGAGAGGCCTAACATCACCTCAACAATGCATAAGCTAATTACTGGCAGATCAAGGGCTGGAACCTGGAACCATGTTATAGAGCTGGTTGTGGATTGGTTTGGTTCTGAACATTGGGTTTGATGGACCTCTCAGGATCTAAACTTTTTGACCTGGAACTGAGTTGGTGGTAAATCTAAGACATAGTTCCTTTCTCTGCCTGTGGTGCCATAATGGCACTTGCCCAGATGAGACCACGACTGGATATGTTCTGTAGAATTTGCTACTTCATGGTGCGGATAGTGTAATGTTCTGGGATTGAGGTCATTGATGGAATTGGCTGGATAATAGCACTTATATACCACTTCACTGCGGTGGTAGGATTTACTACCAGTTCTGTGGGCATGGCTTGATGGGTATGGCAGGGGAAGGATACTGCAAAATCTCCATTCTTTCCCCTCCCCACTAACCTGCTTTCCAGCTCTGTTCTCTTGTGCAGAACAACAAGAGAAGACCCAGCCAATCAGCTGGAACTTGGGAGGCGGAGAATAGATGGGGGTGGGGCCCGTCAGAGGTGGTATTCTGAACTACTCAAAAATTCCACGACCGGTTCTCCAAGCTACTTAAAGTTTCCACTACCAGTTCTCCAAACTACTCAAAAATTCTGCTCCTGGTTCTCCAAACTACTCAAAAATTCTGCTCCTGGTTCTCCAAACTACTCAAAAATTCTGCTACTGGTTCTCCAAACTACTGAAAAATTCCACTACCGGTTTTCCAGAACTGGTCAGAACCTGCTGAATACAACCTCTGTTTCACAGTGCTTTATAGCCTTCTGTAAGCAGTTTACAGAGTCAGCCTATTATTCCCAATAACCTGGGTTCCTGATTTTACCAACCTTGGAAGGATGGAAGGCTGAGTCAACCTGAGTCAATTTTACCCTATTGTACCTTATGACTATCATTAAGGTATCTTATGATTCTGGACGAATGTGTCTTTTATGTATACTAAGAGTATTTGCACCAAGACAAATTCCTTGTCTGTCCAACCACACTTGGCCAATAAAGAATTCTATTTTATTCTAAAAAAAAAAACTTATTTGCAAGGAGGGCTGCCTTTCATTGACTAGGAAAAAGTCTGCTAGCTGTGTAAATTTAAATGTATCTCTTAAAAATAGTCAAATTGCAATTGTTTGTTTAGAAGAAGGCCTCTCTTTACTTGAAAGGAAACTTATCTTTGGGTAAGATAACTACTACTCACATGCTGGTAGCATTGTATCAAGGAATATGTTTCATTATCTCATTTTAAGGCACACAACTTCGCTGTTTTGGAATGCAACTGGTTGTTTGCTGCTGCCACACAAGGTTGCTTGCCACATGGAGGTGTGTGTTTAAACATAGGTGGTGTATGAAATTGGAAAGCTTGGTTTTACCTGTTTACCTCTGTTGGGTAGGTTTTTATGGTAGCTCCCCAAGGGAGATAAAAGCATGCAAAATGTGAATACAATAAGGAGGTGACAGCTCGTGTGACAAAATTATTCACTTCCTCCCTTCCTCTTGTTCATCTTGAATGCCTAGATGGATCATTCTTTAAATGACCCAGCCAATGGCTAATTGGAGATCTTGGCAAACCTGAACTCTGTAATCTGATGGAAACCTTTCCTGGTGTTGCTTAGGATATGTAAAACAAGTTTGGAACTTGAGTTAGATTTCAGTTCCTTTGGCAGCCTCTTGAAGAGTGAAAGGAACGTGGTGGCTCAGCAGCTGAGACACTGAGCTTTTCGAACAGAAAGGTCGGTGATTCAAATCCCTGGCGCCGCGTAACGGAGTGAGCTCCCATTACTTGTCCCAGCTTCTGCCAACCTAGCAGTTTGAAAGCATGTAAAAATGCAAGTAGAAAAATAAGGACCCCTTTGGTGGGAAGGTAACAGCAATCTGTGCACCTTCAGCATTTAGTCATGCCGGCCACATGACCACGGAGACATCTTCAGACAGCGCTGGCTCTTCGGCTTTGTAACGGAAATGAGCACTGGCCCCTAGAGCTGGAAACGATTAGCATGTATGTGTGAAGGGAACCTTTACTTTTACCTTTGAAGAGGGAATCTAGTTTAAAATGAATTTTGACTGTAATGTTAATACAGGAGTGCATTGTTAATCTCCTAAAACTTAATAACAAATGTTTTAACACTGAATTAAGGACTATTTCCTGAATAGGATTAGAATATTTTCTTTTTTTCCCATTTGGTAGTGGTTTCAAAACTACAGTTTCAGAAAGTGATTTATACTAAAGTAAAATAAATTCTAAAAGTTATATTTGCTTTCCAAAATGTGGTTTTTAAATTAAATATCACTAGGTCCTGATTTCCCACAAAGTATACTATGCTAGCATTGACTTTTCCAAGGTTACCCCATGCTTTCTACTGGAAAGTATATACAATGCTGTCTGTAGAAGAACAGCTTATTACATTAAAGAAGTGCCTTTCAGTCCAAAATTTACTTAATTGGACCCAGAATTTAGCTTGGCTTGGAAAGCATTTTTGGATTATAATTCTATATACACAAGCCAGTACCACATCCAAAATTTCAGTTTGTCTTAATATTCAAGTTATGAAATAATTGTTAAATCAGAGTAGATCTTGAATAGAATTTGCTGAATTTGATCTTATGGTAATATTTATATACTGTCAGAGTTGTAATAACAACCTGTACTTTTCAAAATGACATAATAATATATTCAGTGGGTAAAAAGAATTAATAAAATATTGTCAATTTTAACCTTAAAAATATCTGGAATATGTTGCAGATATGCTTAGTCCTTGATTACAATTCATTTAGTAACCAAAGTTACAGTGGCATTGAAAAAAGTGACTTATGACCATTTTTCACACAACCATTACAGCATCCCTGTGGTTATGTGATCAAAGTTCAGATGTTTGTCAAGCCATGCTGACTGAGGAATTCTGGGAGTTGAAATCCATAAGTCTTAAAGCTGCCAACTTTGGAAACCTCTGATCTCTATTGTATTATAGTGTGAAGCCTTTCTAAATGAAGTCAGTACTGGATTCATTTCCCATCTTGTGGTCACTTGAGATTTTCAGATTTGGAACCACTGAAAGAAGGTTTGGGAATGACCTCCTTTTGAATTTTTATTGCAAGTTTCCTAGATTTTTAACATTTTACAAGAAATTTCTTTTCTGAATTAGAAGTAAAATAACATTTCCAGAACAAATTTGGTCTCGTGGTGAAGGCACCAGGCTGGAGACCAAGAGACCGTGAGCTCAAGTCCTGCCTTAGCTATGAAATCCCACTAGGTAACTTTGGGCTAGTCTGGGTATCAGCAGTCTGAGGCTCTGGAGCCACATGTAGCTCTTTGCGCCTCTGCTGTGGCTCCATGTTGCCTGATCCTACCGCTGACTGGTCCCATCCCTAACCCTCCCCTCCCAGTCACTCCTGGCCTGAGAAGGTAAAACATAAAAAACAGAAATGAGATTGAAGGGAGGGAGGATAGAGAGAGACTCGTTTCCCACAGGAAACACTGGGAACCACAAAACCTGGGTAGGCATGGTGGGTTGTGTGACTGAACGCCATTCCCACCCAGGTTTTGTGGCTCCCAGTGTTTCTTTTCCCAGTGGTTGCCCTCTGCCCTCCCTGGAAAACTTAGCCAAAGCAGAATCAAGGACATTATAGAAGACCCCTCACACCCTGGCAATTATCTTTTTGATTTGCTGCCATCTGGATGGCATTTTAGGTCAATAAAATCCCACACCACTAGATTAACAAATAGTTTCTTTCCCTGGGCCATCCGAACTGCAAATAAACTCAAAGTCACTACCTCATTAAGATGAGAAAAGAAGGGAAATCTCAACACCCCATTCAGATGTATAATAACATATTACAGTACAATCCATCTCTTGTGTATTATACTTGGCTAAGCTTTACAGTCAGTGTTGGGTGTATATTTGTAGATATTGTACTCTCAAATTGCAAATGGAGACGTGGGTACTCCATCTTTCTTGTCTTCATTTTTAAGTGCTTTGGTTTTGTTGTATTGCAAACAGTTGCTGGGGTACATCCACAGTTTCGTTGTACTTGTACAATGACAATAAAATTCTTCTAATTCTAATTCTACTGTGGGAAATGGGTCCAAATGGCTCTTTGAGTGTTTGAGGTTGCTGACCCCTGGTCTCTCTATCACCCCACCCCACAGGTCGGTTGTTGCTGTGGCGGAAATAAGAGGAAGGAGCATTAGATACATTTGCTAATTCAAATTGTTTGTAACAATAATAAAAGGCAATATATAAATAAAATAAAGTGTAATAAAATAAAATATTTTGGCCTTTACAATGTGGAAAAAATGATCATCAAATCTATGTTCTGTTTAGGTGACTAATTTGGGCGCACCCCATGCTGAATCAGCAACCCCAGAACTGTGGCTCATGTTAGAGAGGCAGCGGTCAACCTCCGTTTTTCAAATTAGTGAATTTTTTTAATTTTTATTTATAAAAGTCAATATTGTTGAATTGGGGAGCCTCCTTTGTTCGAAAGGCCACTGTAAGTTTTGGAGTATCCACTCAATAACTATCTCCTAAAAGTGAGTGGGAAGAATAGCATTATTTGGAGAATTCCAGTGGAAGGGATAAAATGTGTACTTTTAAACTTCTGCAAGATTTAAGGTAGCTAAGGTGCAAACTTCAGCATTTACATTTCCTCTTTTTAGAAGATTTGTTTCCAGGAAGCTACCTTGGCATTATCAGAACAAACAGGTGCTGGCATGTTGTACAGAAAAGCTGTAGGGTAAGTTTTGCAACTGAGTGAAGGCACCTATTTTACTCTTTACCTTGCCCCAAATATTCCAAACATTTTCCTTGCAGGATGAAATGACTGTGCACTCCCTGAACCAGAACCCCAACAATTTTATTTTATTTTTTAAATTGTTGTCCTTGATTCTTCCTATGTGTAACTGTAATAATTTTATTACAAAATAACAATTGCTTTTTAATACAGAAATGTTATTTATTTCTTGTGCCCGTGGGCTAACATCAAAGAGTAGAGAAAACTTTTGTCTTAAGTTGAACAAAGATTTAATTTGTTCAATTCAATGAAAAATCTCCAGGATTAAATCTCATTCTTGGGAAAAGGCAGAAACTGTTGAGTAATGATAATTTAGGAAATTGAGGCCAAACAAACAATCTTGGGTAGACAAACGTTTATGCAATGAATCTCCTTGTTGTTTTTCTGCCTTCCTTGTGTGAACATATGGAAGGGTCTTAAAACCATAAGTCATCACTCTGATTTTTATTATATTAATGGATTTTTTTTCTTTTTTTGGTCCACTTTTATTTTGTTCTCTCATGAAATGAACAAAATGTGAAAAGTTTTTGGTGTCCTGGAACCTACAGCCTACACAATTCCATCTGTAGTAAGAATTAAAAGGTCTTTAAAAGTAAATTCAGTTAGCAAATGTAATTACTTTTGGAAGTAAATTGCCCTTTCACATCAAAATACATATACCAGACCTGATGATTTAGCTAAACTCCAAGCATTTCATCTTCTTAAAGTTGCAGGTGGAATTCAGATCCGTGATGGGTGCCATACAAACAGACATATTCCATTTTCTCAAATAATTTCTGTTTTCTTCTGGAGAAAATATCTAATGATTTGGAAAATTCCAAAGTACTGCTGCTCTGATTTCGGGGTCTGGAGTTTGACCAAAGTAATTTCAGATGGCTCACATCACCTAGCAACATTATTTAAAAAAAAAATCTAGGAAAGACTAGGTAAAAGCTGCATAGCCTATGTATACATATGGAAACAGGTAGACCAAATCCTGATGCATTTTAATGAATGAATCTAATTATACAGGTAGTCTTCAACTCAGGACCCAATTCATACCAACATTTCTGTTGTTAAGTGAAGCAATTGTTTAGTAAGCTGCACCTCATCACCTTTTTACCATAGTCATTAAGTGAATCATTGCAGTTGTTAAGTGAGTGATGCAATTGTTAAGTAAATCTGGCTTCCCCATTGATTTTGCAATGATGACGATGGATGGATGGATGGAAAGCAATAGACTGAAACAAATCAAGGAGAGAACCAGCCTAGAACCAATTTATAGAAATTTACAGACAGTGAAATCAATTAACCAGTGGAACAGCATGCCTCCCGAAGTTATGAATGCTCCATCACTGGAGGTTTTTAAGAAGAGACTGGACAGGTATTTGTCTGAAATGGTATAGGCCCTAGGGCCATGATGGCAAACCTAAGGCATGCAGAACCATCTCTGCGGGCACATGAGCCATCGCCCCAGCTCAGTTCCATTGTGCATGCATGCATGCCTCCTGCCAGCCAGCTGATTTTATGGTATCTGCTGCACATGCGTGAGAGGTGGGCGCATGTGGGAGATGCGTGTGCATGCGCAGGGGGGTGGGGGAACGCGGGAGGGTCGCACACGCATTGCATTATGAGTGCAGGCATGCAGATGCATGCTTATGCACACTTTCAGCATGTGACAACAAAAAGGTTAGCCATCACTGCCCAAGGGTCTCCTGCTTGAGTAGCGGGTTGGATTAGGAGGCCTCCAAGATCCCTTCCAACTCTTGTTAATTCTGCAATTTGCATAAACTCAGAGCTACTGTCTATAAACGGGGAGCAAGCCACACCCATTAGCACTGATGATATTGCCTAGTTCAGGGGTATCAAACTCATGGTTTGCGGGCCGGATGCAGGAGTGGAATTCTACCAGTTTGGACTGGTTCTATAGATCTGGTTGTTACGATTCTGTGCAATTCAGAGAACCAGCAAATCGTGCCCCTGGCTGGCTATGCACCTCCCCACCTGCCCCTCTGCCCAGTCAGACCTTATTGTGCATGCGCAACATCGCGCACATGCCTGACATTGCTGAATGCGTTCTTCCCTGCCCAGTCACTCAAGTTATTTCTTCCCGACAATCAGCTGTTCCTATGATCAGCTGTGTGGGATTCTCCTCGCTGTCACCTAGGAGGCTTCCCTGAGGGTCAGGAAGGCAGAAAATGGAGCCCCCCCTCCATGTTTTGCCTTCCTGGAAGCCTCCTGGGACCAAAAATGCCCCCCCCCGGAGGCTTCCTTGAGGCTCAGAAGGCCTAAAAAATGGGGGTTTGCAAAAAAGAAGTCACGCCCACCCAGTCACGTGGCCATGTCCATTAGCCATGCCCACAGAACTGGTTGTTAAAAATTTTGAATCCCACCCCTGGCCGGATGCGTCACGCACTGGCCACGCCCATCCCCATTTTAGCGAAGGGAAAAAGTTGTGACATATCACACGACAATGTGATGATGCAAGTTTGACACCCCTGTCCCAGTTGGTTAATGAAAACAACCAAACTCAGAGCGTGTTGGAAGCTGGCTGGGAAGATTACCAAAGGTCATTGCGGCCATCATTAACATGAGCCAGTTGCCAAGTGCCCGAAATTTGATCACATGACTATGGAGATGCTGCAAGTGTGATAACTGGTCCTAAGTCCCTTTTTTTCAGTGCCATTGTAACTTGGAACAATTACTTAATGAATAGTTGTAAGCCAAGGATTATCTACCGTTTCCCCGAAAATATGACCTACCCTGAAAGTAAGTCCTAGCTCGATTTTTACATATGTGCCCAATATAAGCCCTTCCCGCCCTCCCCCCCAAATCAGCCCTTATTAAGATCCCGTCTACTCCAGTGTGGATGGGTAAAAATTAAGCTAGGGTGGGGATATGGGGGTGGAGCTTTCCTACTACTTACCTTTGGACAGTTGTAGCCAGCCCTCGCACATCCTGACACCTGCCTTGCTGGCAAGGCTATCTATCCTGAAGGCCTCTAAAGCTGATAACAAAGCTCAGGATCGATCCGGAGCACTGTTACTGGCTGCAGAGACCTTCAGGAAAGCCTTGCCAGCCGCAAAAGAAGTTCCTGAAAGCCGCTGACAGAAGCCGGGGGCGACACACACCAGTGAGGTTAGTCAGCTGATGACACTCCCCCAAAATAAGACTTGGTGCCTTTTTTGGTGACAAAAATTATGAGACGGTCTTTTTTTCGGGGAAACACGCTATGGTAAATTGTTCTCAGAGTCTGGATGTCATGTAGTTTATTGTAAGTAAATGAAAAATGTCACTTTCCAACTGCCTGTCCCATTGGAAAAACATAGTGGAGCCCACATGGGGAGGATTTAACTTTTTTTACCTAAGTTTATTTTGGCATATTGCAGTGAGAGAACCTTACAAAGGCGTGTAAATAATAATTTAATTATATTACATTTGAACACCTTTTGGCTAAATATTGCAGGAAGCAGCTACAATTATGCAAGAATGGAAGCTAACTTAATGAATGAATGAAATAATTCTTTATTAGAGCAAAAGAACAACCACTTAAAATAACCCACAAACATTAAAAAGTCCACCCAATAAACAAAAAATTCTAAAACAGTTATTAACTTAATGAAACTGTAGGAGGAGAAGTGGCCTTAGTGTAGGAGAGGTAGAAGTCAGAGTAGTTTGGTTACCCCTTTTCTGACTAATACATTTTATAAAAGACAAAAAACTTTTGCCTTTTAATAAAACTTGTTTGTCGGAAAATGGGCAACCAGACTCTTCCTGATTTTAAACTTAATGAAGTAGGTAATAAGAGTGGGAAATGATTGAGAGAGGGAATGAGAGAGCTGGATGATGACTTTGATGATAAACTCCTAATTTCTTGCTGTCACATAAGCTGTTCTGCAAAAGTTTGCTCATGTGTAGGTCAGTGTTCCTCAACTTGGCTGCTTGAAGATGTGTGGACTTCAACTCCCAGAATTCCCTCGTCTGTCATTTTGGCTGGGGGATTCTGGGAATTGAAGTTCTCAGATCTTCAAGCATTTGAGACAGATTGGTGTAGTAAAAGATTGTACTAAGCTGTCTGTCTGCAAATAGCAAAAATAATTCATTTAAGGGAGGCAGGAGGATTTGCTAAAATATATTTCTGGGTGCTGGAAGAATTATCCTTCTGGGTTCAGTTCCAAGTGGGGAGAAAGACACTGGAAACATGGAGGCTGTTTGGAAAGATGGTTTAATGGTGGGCAGGACCACCTGGCTTGGAGCTCCAAAGTGAAAAGGATGATCATGTGCTTCAAGATGTTGGGTGAAGGAAAAGAAGGGCGGGCCAAGATGCTGAGAGACCCTTAGTTATTTATCCTCTGTTGGGTTCCATCTTAGTGTTTCCTGTTCCTGTGTAAGAAATGTAACCCATTGGCTGTCAGACTCCCAGGGGCAGGGGTCTGAGCTAACTTTGTAGGCTTTGTCACTTCAGTGCTGACTGATGCAATCTTCCCAGGCGGTATGGTGAGATGGGCAGAGGCCTTTGTTATGTAGAATACTCTGGCCTCGGTCTTAATGGCCTGCCCATTAACAAAGGTGGGGGTGAGCTTCTGCTTCTGAGGTGAGTTTCTGCTTCTCTTTTTAGGGGAAATATTCTGCCTTTTTAATATTTTCTAGGATATTTCATTTTTCTAGGAGAGGAGGGGTGGGTGCTCACTTCCTACATGGTGAAATCTCACATTAACAAATCTCCAGTTCAGTGGTCTTAGGACTCAAATATCAAATTCCTGTCAAGACATGAAATAGACAAGGCTGTTACATCCAAGGGACTCTGGACAGAGCAATTACATTTACAGTAATTTTTATGCCTTTTGAGACAATTTGCAAGATTTTCATCGTGAAGTTATCAGACAAATGATGCATGTCGTGATATTTATATCCCTTTATATCATAGTGTGGATGATGGAAATGGCCACCAATGATATAATTTGAGATTTAGCAGATTCAACCCCCAATAATTCTCTTAAAATCAATGTTTAAATTTATAGCAAATTCCTATAATAATAACCATATAATAGAATAGGTTCAACTATTTTGACCTCATAAAAATGAACTGTGCAGAAATATAAATGCTAATGTGTTTTTCTTTGCTTAGATACTATTGTATCTAACTGTTGTAATTATTGCAGAAAAAGTTTAATTACAATTTCATTTTAGCCAGCTTTTATTAATTTAATAATTTTAATAATGGAACACATCTCATTTAATAAATTGTATTTTAATTTAGTTTCTTTATTGAGAATCGCCTAGCATAATTGAGAACCAGGTGGCATCAAGTTTAATAAATTATTATTTATATGAGAATGTTTGAACAAAATATGAAGACAAAGTATGAAATAGTTTTGTGTGTGTGAGAGAGAGAGAGGGGCGGGGTGAGAGAGGGTATTCATTAACTGAATAATAAAACTCTGGGCCAATTTCATTAATTTTTAGTTATTAGGATTATTAAGGCTTTTCTCCTTTTTTTATGGTGTTTTGTTCATCCAGGCTCCAGCACAATAGCTTGCATTCAGAATAATAAGTCTCTGTTGGAATTTGGCACTACCATCCTCTTTTTATATTGATGACATATGTGCTAATTTTCTGAGAAAAATGAGGAAAAAGCATTATGCAGACATCACCCTGCCTCTGAAGCGGACATGCTTTCATCTTCTCCCAGTAACAATTTGGACCTTGCAGCATTGATTGAACTAAAGATTTTGGCACACTTTCTTTTTTATTGGTTTTGTGAATGCCAGCAATTAAGAGATAAATTGAGTTTAAAGAGATTTTTCATTGCTGACGTCTGAAACCTTGATTGTAATTTGGATTTTTGTATTGCTGGATTTGATGCTGGTTTTACATTAGAATCTGTAATATTGCAAGTAGAACAAATAAATGAATCACCAATTATCTAAGGTATAAATCTTTTAAAGCTCATTTTAGCTTCAAATGCCCCATTTCAAGCTCAAAATGGATGCTTTGGATTCAGAAGTGGATGTTCTCTACTTGCCAGAAGTTTTCCAATGTTGCCTTATGCTTTGGGTTCATACATTTGGGAGTCCAGAAATCAGAGTTAACAAGCATTCAGATGTTTGCCATGACTTCAGAACAGCCTGATTGGAAGTGGATATGTTTTCTGACTTAGGCTACATGATGCTAAGATGCTAACCTGCTAAGTGGAGAATGGTGAAAATGTCCGTTTGGTGTTCAAAGTATGATGTTGATTTATGAACTGAAGGCTGTTTCATTTCATTCTGCCTTTTATTCTATGAAAAGCTTCCTAAAAGACAGATGAAACCGACTGAATTCTGCACTCAGCAAGTGAAATGAAGCTTTGCATTTCAAAATCCAGAAACAGTTAATGGATATCTAACAGAACATATGCAGATAGTAGAAATTACATTTTGCTTTGAACCCCAAGCCAAAGCATCCTATAAAAGGATTTGGTAGATTTTAATTAGAGTTGGTTCAGCAAAAAGAAAGCCAGAAATATTTTGGTTGTTACAGGCTTGGGCTGCAACTAAATCCTTGGAGATTTTGGAGTGATTTTATAAGATGATGCCTGAGAGAGACTGGCAGGAGGAATCAAGCAGGGAATTAGCCTGGAATGCTTATTGAAGACACAAGTGGACAAAGGTCTGACCCTCCTTCCCCCAATGCTGTTGAACCTTATCTGCTCTGGTCCAAGTACACACCGCCAGTCGGAGAAGATTCCTGTGTTGTAGGCATGTGCAATAAAATAATCAACTGAACTCTTCATGTGTGGATCTGATGGATTGTGCCTGATAAGCAGATTGTACAAAGGTGATCTACATGATGGTTAGAACTGCAGAAAAAACAATTGCTACCAACCTGCCGTCCATTGAGGACTTTTGTACTGAACAAGTCAAAAAGAGGGCTGTGAAAATATCTACAGACCTCTCACATCCTGCACATGCATCTTTCCCATGCTTTCTTCCCTCCATTCTCCTTTCCTCATCCCACCTTCATCAGTGATGTTCCAACGATGCTTCAGCACTATATATTCCATTGGTCTGTAATTGTCAACCTTATCATTGCCTTTCCTTCTCCCTCTATGCCTTTATCATCATCCAAGAAACCCTCAACCTTGCTTCTCCTGTTGTGGAAATGCCCATCTTTTGGTCTATGGCTAGAATCAAACCCAACAGGACTCAAACATCTGAAATGCTTGTGATGCAAACCACTCACATCCCATTCAATTGTGCATGGAAAGTGACACATGGGGAATTCTCATCTCACAACAGTTCTTTTAGTTGTCAAAGTTACAACGACACTGGAAAAACAGATTTATGACCATTTTTCACACTTATGACCATTGTAGCATCCCCATGGTCACCTGATCAAAATTCAGACACTTGGCAACTGGTTCATATTTATGACGGTTGCAGGTCCCAAGGTCATGTGATCAACTTTAGTGGCCTTCTGACAAGCAAAGTCAATGGAGAAGCCAGATTCACTTAACGATGGCAAGAAAGGATGTAAAACGGGGCAAAAATCACTTAACAAAAGTCTCGCTTAGCAGCATAAATTTTGAGCTCAAGTTGTCATAAATTGCCTCTACAAACAGAGTACAAGGACTACATGTATTTCCCAGTTCATGGCTAGATCAGAATGTTCAGATATTTCTGGTGGTGGAACCTGTTAGTTTTTTAAAAAGGAAATTTCTGAAAGCCATGAGAAGAAAAGAAAAATGAAGGTTAGTAAATAGCAAAAGAGAAATCTAGAATTCGCTTTTACTATTATTCTTAGAAGAACCGGGAATGAAATTAAGTGGACCTGAAGCCTAAACAAACAAAAAAAGAGAATATCTTCAACAATGCAATAAAAAGAAAACTCAAAATGATGGTTTTATTGTCTATTGCCTCCTGCAAGTTCTAGTTAATTCATTTAACGAGGAGATCTTCTAAAATGAATCCTGTTAATTGAATAAAACCTACAAGAATACTGTTATTCAGTGCACTAACAATGTTCATAATCTTTGCTTCAGTGATATAGCAGTGATAGCAGTGTTGTCTAAGCAATTATTACACATTTTTAGTTATTAAGGCAACAAAGACTCTTTTAAGTTTTGCCAAAAGGTTGGTTTGCTTTGAATAAAGCAATGCTGTTGAATGCTCCTACCTGCATTCAGTGCTTCAGATGTTTCTTTTACAGATGCAACATACTCCTTATTCACAGTAATTATTCAGGTGTCTTAAAAGACTCCTTAAAGTGTTATGCAATTTATGAAACATGGCTAATGGCCAAAGAGTGATGAATCCCTCACACTTTACTTGGTAGGTGCCAGGAGAATTAAGATGTACACTTGGCGTGGCAAGGGAGTATTTCACTGTGAGAAATTGAACTGTGGGTTGACTGTTTTAAATTAATGGAACATTATCCTATATTTAATGCCACATGTCTTTTCATTTTTAGTGGTTCAGATAATGGCGTTGGTCCAGACAGCTATGAAGGAGATCTTACTTAAAGGCAGGGAAAATATACATGTCTAATAAACAAGAGGGATGTACTGTATTTTGGTGGTACATTTCCATCAATCCTTTTTGAAATGTATTGAGATCAGTGGTGTCTTAATTCTTTGGTCACCTGATTTTGAAAGCCTCTTTTTTTGAAAACCTTTTGAATGGCCTCTTCTAAAGCTTCACTTTTTCATTTAACAAACAAGCAAGTTAGATTATTAATATCCATCCTAGTGGGAGAACAGCTTTGTTAGTGTAATGTTTGCAAAAATAATCATAATCAGGATTCTGGTAACACTTTTTCTGAGTAACACATTTTATTAAAAGAAGTTTTCATGAGCAGCAGCCAATATCCTCTCCTATGTGCAAACAAAGGGAATAACTTTCATTTTCTAGCTTGCAGCTGGTTTGCAGCTTGCAAAAAAAAAAAGCATAAAAATACAACGGACAATATAAAAATATAATTCATAGAAATGGCATATGACAACAAAGGTGGTTTTTAAAGATAGACAGATATAGTGTGATACAGTGAAAAGGTTGGTGGTGTAAACTATATTTAATTAGATTTTCTTCCTTTTTGTTACTTTTTCCTTTTCCTTTCCTTTGCTTCCTCTGCTTCTCTCTCTTTCTACTCTGCGTAATCTTGCTTATCTCCAAATAAAAAGCGTGCTGTGTACATACCTAGTCAAGAAAATCGTCTGGAGAAAATGTCCGAATTGAAGTTTTTAGATGACCTCTTTGTCTAATACACTGTTACCTGGGTAACCCAGGGGATTTCTTTAAAGAAACTGCAGAAGGAGTCTGATAGCACTTTTTCAGGGAATCCGCGTGATGAAAAAGGCACAAGGGTTTGTGATCTGTAACCCGCTTCATCAGATGCACGGAAGACACTCGATTTACAAGGTAGCAAAATTAATACAGGCACAAGAGCAAACGACTGCAGAATGCATGCTTATGAGATCTCTCCAGGCATTCTCAGATATTCTTGACAAACACGGCAGATTGGTGACACATTATACAGGTAGTTGGCAACTGTAGCCTGCATCCACACAACCATTTTTTGTCTGAAATGTCATAGAGCCGTGATGGCAAGTTCCATTTTCGCTGACGGGCATTACAGGCCGGGCCAGATTGGGCTCGCAGACCAGATCTAAGCACCCCACAGTCCAGATGTGGCCCCCGGCCTTGTGTTTGACACCTCTGTTATATACATTGCAAGAAGATGATGACTTTTTAAGGTTACAGTTCCCTAATGTAGCACTCAGCCATCTTCTTTATGGTAAACAAGGGTACTGACTAGAATATGATAGTAGGTACATTGTGGAAGGTAGCTTGATGGTCATGATGATAAAACGAGAACATCAAGCCTTTTGCAGCTTGCAAAATTGAAAATACAAATCTGATTATTATTTTTAAAGTGATACTTTTATTTCCTGATCCTTGCAAAATACACGGCTGGGTTTCCCCCCAAGGACATCTTGAAAGTGTGAGATTGTCAATGATTAAATGAAAACATTTGGTAATGGACATATTTGTTCTTTGAGGAATGTTTAGGAAAGACTACAATTCTAAAGCATAGACGTATTGAAGTGAGAACATCTCATTTGCAACGTAAAAAATTCAGTTTCAGTTTTTGATTTGGAAAATACCTCCAGAAACGCCCATCAGACTTCAAATACTCGTTTTGAATGGACGTGGATTTCCATGTTCTCCGTATGTTAATAAAAGAGAGCAAGTCTTAGCATGTTTCCATCTGAAAACTTCCTTTGAACAATGAAGTTGGCCACCGTTGAGTTTTGCAAATAGGTAGGTAAAATAGAAAGGAAGCCAAGTTTATCTCCAGCAATTGATTCCTGGCCTCGTTGATACTGAACCGCATTTTATTTTAGACAGTAATTTCCTATTGGCATAAAGAAACACTGAGACTTATTTGCTTTTCGGTTGTTCTGACGTACTGGATGAGAATCTTAAGTATTGAGGGAGGTGCTGAAAAATAATTCAACAGGTTCTGTTGGTATTGCACAACGCTGCAAAGATTCACAGGATGAGTAAATCTTGAGTGGATTTGAGCTGGAAAACATCTCTGAATCCTTGCAGTTTTACTTCATAATCACACACACACACACACACACACACACAAACTCTTTTTGGGATGCTGTGTGAGCTTTGTTTTACTTAGGACTGTTTGTGCTGTGGGCTAATGCAGTAGTAAGATGTTGCAAGAGATTGCCTAGATCCGGTTATTCTGGTCCCTAGATATAGTACAGTTGTATTTATTTATTATGTTCATACAATATTCTGCTTTTCATTCAAGAACACAAAGTGGTGTACAGGGTGTTCTTCATTAGTCTGAGTTGAAAGAGAATGTCGGGCTCTAAGTTATTTAGGGAGAAGGAACGTAGTGGAATTCTGTAGAAAATTGGTTGGGTGCTTTATTCTGTAACAAAATCAGTTGAAAGCTAAAGTTTGAAACAATGCTGATGATCAGTGTCTCCAAATCTTGAAGGAAACTAATCTTTGGGCAAGTACCTACAGCTCAAGTGGAAGAAAAAGACCCACTAAATAAATTTTCACTTTTATTTTATTTTTTTGCTTCGAAAGAAACAAACATCCATTTTTTTAGTTCTTCCTGCCTCCGGCAAATTTAAAATAATAGTGCTGGAAGAATTATCCTTCCGGGTTCAGTTCCAAGTGGGGAAGAAAGACACTGGAAACATGGTGGCTGCTTGGAAAGATGGTTTAATGGTGGGCAGGACCCCCCTGGCTTGGAGCTCCAAAGGAGGAAGGCCGATCACAGGCTGGGAGGTGAAGGAAGAGAAGGAAGGAAGAAGGGCTGATATGCTGAGAGTCCCTGGGCTTGATGCCTTCCGTTGGGATTTGAACTGGAGCTTGTATTCTGATTGGCTGTCAGACTCCCATGGGGCCATGCGGGGGCAACTCTGTAGGCTGTCCTGAGTCCCAGGCTTGGTTGAGCCTTGCTGGGTGATGATGTCATGGAAGGGCTATGGGTAATTCCTATAACTCTATCTGGAGATCTTTGTTAGGTAAAATAGGCTGGCCTAGGCCAGAGTAACGGCCCATTAGCCAAGGTGGGGGGGCGGCTGAGTTTCTGCTTCTGAGGTGACTTTCTGCTTCTGAGTTTCTACTCTTTTTAGGGGAAATATTCTGCCTTTTTTAATATTTCCTGGGATATTTCATTTTTCTAGGAGAGGGATAGGTGATAGCTTCCTACAATAGGGGTAATGCAACACATTCAGAGAAGATCAGCATTGCTAACACTCCATTTTCAGTTGATGCCACTTCTTCCTCCTCCTCTCCCTGGACTTGGAGAGGGATCTTGACCTGTCCATTGGGATGTCTGGATGCTTCCCCATGCCTTCTTCAGAAGGGGAGAGCATTACCTGGTGTGTGCCTTTCTCTCCCCAATGGGGCCATTGCATGCAGAATTGTGGTATCCCAAGATGTAACTTTATTGGTGTCTGTCGCTGGGTTGATCTTTCCTAGGTTGAAATGAATTGAATTGAATACTTTATTTGGCCAAGTGTGATTAGACTAGGGGTGTCAAACTCAAGGCCCAGGGGCTGGATCCAGCCTGCGGAGTGTTTAGATCTGGCTTGCGGGGCCATCCTGGAAACAGTGAAGGACCAGCCTGCGATGCTTCTGTCAGTGAAGACGGAGCTCGGGAGGGCCACACATCGGGGGTTGTGTTTGACCTCGGAGGGCTGGGATGGGCATGGCCAGCATGACGTCACTTGTGTTGGGGTGAGCCTGTAGTGGCCTGAGCATTCTTCCAGTGAAAACGGGCTCCCGAGCTCTGTTTTCAGCTGTGATGGCCTCCTGAAACCCTCTGCCAGCCAAAAGGGTCCTTGGTGGGGCCACACGCGGCCCTCACAAGCTCTGTTTTTGCTGGCAGAGGGCTACAGGTTGTCGTCCCAGCCAAAAATGGAGCTTGCGAGGGCCATGCGTTGTCCTCCTGAGCTCTGATTTTGCTGGCAGAAGATTGCAGGAGGCCATTGCAGCTGAAAACAGCTCGGGAGCCTGTTTTCACTGGCCGAGTGCTTGGGCCACCACAGGTGCCTCCCAACACAAGTGAAGTCATGCTGGCCGCACCCATCCCAGGCCTCTGAGATCAAACACAATCCTGCTGTGGTGCTCAATGAAATTGTGTTTGATAACCCTGGATTAGACACACAAGGAATTTGTCTCTGCTGTAGGTTTCTTTCTATGCTGTGTTTCTATGCCTATAAGCAACTAACCCTACAGGTTTTTTTAGCTCATAGATGTCTTTCTGGCTTTCTTCTTAACAGAAGATCTTTCTTGGAGCAAGGAAGTAGAACACCATATACCATCACTTCCTTGCTTTTTCTTTTAGGAACACTGAGTCTCGAAGGATCCTTGGTGCTCTCTGAACTTGGTTGTTTTCATGCAGGTATTTCATTACCTAAACAAGGAAACATGGGTGCACTGACAATGTTGCCTGGTTTGGGTAATGAAACGTCTGCAAGGAAACAACCAAGCTCAGAGAGCATCATGGACCCCTCATTTGAACCCCTGAGCTACAAATATTCTTGTAGACTTTAAAGTCTCATAACGTGTATGAAGTTCTTCATTCTCTCCCAAGTGAATCTCTATATAAAAGCAAAATACCACTCACATATTATCAAAAAAATATCCAGAACTATAAAGCCTACAAACTTGAAATTTGGCACGGATGTTCCTCTTGGCTTCTAGGTGTTCACTAAGAAAGGGTTTTTAGAAATGACCATCAGAGCCTTCCTATTGTATGTATTATTATTATTAACACGCTCTGATGGTAAGGAGTTCTATTCCCTCCCCCCACCTGAAAAGAAATCTGTTCCAAATGCAAAACACAAACAGAGGAGAGGAGTTTCTGTTTCAGTTTCACAGTATCAAGCAGCTTCAGTACAGAACAGTTGAGCTAAGCCACGCCCAGGCTCCTTGCTGTCTCCTTGCTAACACAGCAAATACTGTTTCAACTTCCAAACAGCCCTCAACTCTCACACACTGACAGCATGTTAGCCTGATATATACCGATGGATGCTGGTAGGCAGAGGCACAATTCCCCCCCTTATTTTCCTCCCAAAAAACTCAGCCCAATCACATAGTTTATAGTGAAGCACAGGTATCAAGCTAGTTAACATATAAAGAAAAGGCATTTAAATGAGATCTGGGTGCCCTGCAGACAGGGTAAGAATTAGTGGACTGGACAATCCACTGTATCCTTGACCTCTTCAGAGAAACTAAAGTCCCTTCCAAGTTGGGTGTTTCTCATTGACTCCCATCCCACCAAAGTAGACTGACGATTACCATCCAACTTTTTCCAGGGATTGATCCAGTTTTGACAGGGTTATGGAACTTCTTGGAAATTGCAAAAAAAAAAAAAGTGGAACTTATATGTCATCCTAGCTCAGCCACTGACATAAAAACCATCTGCCTTGCATTAAATCTGTTTTCTTGGTGAAGAAATATTCTGTTATCTGGAATGAGAGATTATGTATGAATGGTATCCATTTTGCATAGAAACTTTTCCTCATTCAAAGTGAAACGGTTATCAGAGGGATCTCCAAACTTGGCGACTTTAAGACTTGTGGACTTCAATTCCCAGAATTCCCCATCCAGCTATGCTTGAAGTCCACAAGTCTTAAAGTCGCCAAGTTTGAGGATCCCTGAGTTACAAAGAAAGATGGAATTCTATTAAGTCTGCATTCTGCTCAATTTGGGGCACTGAGGATTGTCTCCTAATCCTAGAATGAACATGGTTAGCTTTTGAAGAGTTCTGGTAATTGTTGCTTCATGTATGAAATTCTTCTTTCAGTAGCATTGAAGAATAGAAGAGATGAAGCAAATAGTGATATCATCTGGGCATAAATCAAAATTGACCTCTACAAAGAAACAGGACTCTCTGCAGAATAAAAATTGGAGATAAGACACTTTTCTGATTTGTTCCTCTGGTTCTTTAACACTCCTTGGCTTCACTGAGAAGGAATCACTAGGGCCTAGTAAAATATTTTGGATAAGATGTATTGGTGGATTATTTATCTGCAAACCCTACCCAAGCTCACTCTTTGGGGCTAGAGCAGGGGTGTCCAACCTTGGCAACTTTAAGACTTGTGGACTTCAGTTCCCAGAATTCCCCCAGCCAGTCATGGGAGTTTTGAAGTTGACAAGTCTTAAGGCTGCCAAGGTTGGACACCCCTGGGTTAGAGAATAAACCTTAGAATTTTATTCTCCATGTATTTGCAGTGAGAAATCAGTCATTCGTGGGCAAGGTGACCTTGAAGAAAGTTGATGTGTTCTCCGTTGTGCTGGTCGGAGAATCCAAAGCATGGGTTGGCTCTTCTTCCTTGCTTAAAGACTGAGTCAATCAAATGTTTAATCCCTCCTGTTCCTATTGAATTTGCCCAGTTTTGACTCAGTCTTCATGCAAGAAAGACACATGGAGAAAGGACTTAGGAGCAAGGGAATTTAAACATGCTTTGGATTCTGTGAAAACTCAGAAAATAAGGCAGATCAAGGAACCGTGAGTAAACAGAACTGGGCTGACTATGAGTTGGTGGGGCAGCTACGGAGCGGGGAGCACAGCGGGAAAGGTTTATTATCTCTCATGAAGGACACCCTGTCTTTTCCAAAGACAGCGCATCCTTAGTGAGATAATAAAAGAGTAAGAAGCAGCCATGTAGTTTCCTGGAATAGGGATCCCCAACCCATCGGCCACAGTCCACTACCAGACTGTGACCTGTTCAAAACCAGACCATGGGAGAAATAGGCAAGCGGGCATGCATACGAATCTCATGTGAGCAGAAGATGCTTTCACTCGAGTTAAGCTCGGAGTGGGATTCAATTTGTTTCACAACCAGTTCTGTGGGCATGGCTTGGTGGTCATGTGACTGGGTGGACATGGCTTGGTGATCATGTTATTGGCTGGGCGTGGCCAACTCAATATCACTCACATCGAGGCATGCATCTCCTCGCCTGGCCTCTCATGACTCGGGATGCTGTAACAGTTGTAAGTGTGAAAAATGGTCATAAGTAACTTTTTTCAGTGCCATTGTAACTTTGAATGGCCACACCACATAAGCAAAGTACCAGCAAAGGAGGGGGAAAAAACACCAGAGATGTTCCTGAGTCTGGTCGTGCCAAGAATATAATGAGGGTTAACGGAGAGGCAGTTTCTGTAAGCAACACCAGAATGTTTCCTTCCTGCCTTCCTTACAGGATTAGGCCAGTAATTTCTTCTAACAACCGGTTCTCCGAACTGCTTGGAATGTTAACCGGTTCTAGCAAATAGGTGTTAACTGGTAGAATCCCAACCCTGGTGAAACGTGTGAACGCCCCTCCCCTTGCACAAGTGGAGCTTTGTACGCAAACACCCTTTGTGCATGAAGCTCCATTCATGTGAATGGAGGGTGCGCACTTGTGCTGATTGCACAAATGGAGCTCTGTGTGTGTGCGTACATGTGCATTCCCACGCTCTCCCCCTCTGGCTGAGCCGCCAAGCTGGAAAGGTTGGGGATGTCTGCCCGAGAAGACGGACTAGAAATGGTTATTACAGGATGCTACCTCACTTCCTTGACAATTGACACTTAGATGCTTTTGAAAGAAAGAAAGAAAGAAAGAAAGAAAGAAAGAAAGAAAGAAAGAAAGAAAGAAAGAAAGAAAGTCTTTCTCTTTTCTTTTTCTCTTTCTTTTTCTCTCTCTCTTTCTTTCCTTCTCTTTCTTCCTCCCTCCCTCCCTTTCTTCCTTCCTTCCTTTCCACAAAGGAGCTTTTTGGAAAAGATACAAAGCGTGCCTTAGGTTTCGCTAAATACTTGAAAAACTATTGAAGTCTTTTGCTTTTTTTGTTGTCACTGGCCCAAATTAACAACCCAACAAAACAGTTCACAGGAAGCAGGAAATGCAAACAGAGGTCAGGTTGGAAATCAGCAGCCAAAAGCTGAAAAGGTAATGTCTTTTTTTTTTTCTCTACTAGTAATGCAAAACTAAGTAAAATATAAAGCGGAGAAGAAATAATATTGAAAACATACAGACAAAATTAAATATGTGGGAGTTTTACACACACAGACAAACAAAATGCTATGTAGTTTTTGTGCAATTTGCCATTTAGCCACGACTTCTCCTACACAAGTGTCGTAGCTGTTACCACACATTTAGTAGGCATTTTATCTCACCTTTATTGCTGCTCTCTAGTGGAAACTTCACTCCAGTGGTCTTCTAGTCCAGTGTATTCAACTAATGCTGGCAAAACAGATCCATATTTTACACTCCATATTTTATACTCCATTATTAATAACCGAAGAAGAAAGTACCCATTTAAGACCAGTTCCCTGGAAGTAGCCAACAAGCAAGAATTTTATCTAGCCCTCAGAGAAGGTAACAATTAAGAGATAAGTGATCTAAATTCCTAGCATAGCCTTTCCTGTTTGAAAACAAAATCATCAAGAGGAAGCAGGTGGATGGTGGTTTGCTAGAATCTGGGGCAAAAAAATTTCCCAGTCCCACTACTGGAAGTTCTTTTACTGGAATCAGTGTGGTTTACATGAAAATTTGCTATTTGAGGCATGTTTTCCCCTAAAATGTGGGCTGGCTTTTAAAAAAGAAGAGAAGGTGGCATTTTAAAGATTGGGCTACAAACTTCTTCACTGAAACTCCTTTGTGGAGTCGTCTCGTGGTGAGCTTACGCAGAAAACATTATGGGAAGTGATAATAACCCTTCTACCATAAGCAACATGACCTGAATTAAACCAGCATCTTACCATTCCAGTTTCTTAGCTTGTTAGGAGATTTCCCCAAGCTTTATAGCATCAATTTATAAAGCACAAACTTTATAACATCAATTTATTTAAAATATCCAGTGTTGCAATTCTGAATAACGATTGCCAAAAAAACCTTGAATGAATATCTAATTTGTATTTAGATTTGTACCACGAAATTCCTTCCAGGTTGTAAGAGTGTTATGGGAGCCCCAGCTGCCTTTTCCTTCTTATGCTTTCTATGAATGGGAGTGTTTGCACACTTTGTGAGTGTTGAAATATGTTTGTGTTATGTTGTTTTAAAAAGCGACTTGGTTGACTATTAGATGCTGATGTGGCAAAGATATGGATGCTTTCCTAAGGCAGGAAAAAAAAAACTCTGTTTTAATTCCTCAGAGAAGAAGCAGTTGGATGATCCTTCCAGAATAACATTTCAGGTACAATTAGTCCTCAACTTATGACCACAATTGCGCCTCAAAATTCTGTTGCTGAGCAAGACATTGCACACTAACTTCGCTTGTCAGAAAGTCGCAAAAGTTGATCACATGACTCCGGGACATGGCAACTGTTATATAAATACATGCCATTTGCCAAACATCCAGCTTTTGATCACATGGAGATGCTGTGACAATCATAAGTGTGAAAAACCACCATCAGTCACATCTTTCAGTGCTGTTGTAACTTCAAACCGTCACTAAAAGAATGATTGTAAGTCAAGGAGTTCCTGTATTTGAGACCCAGCCATTTTCCTTCCTCTCTAATGTTCTAAACTATGTGTGTGTGTGTGAAATACCACTCAGGCATCATCACAAAATCTCCAGAACACGTAAAGCCTAAAAACTTGAAATTTGGCACGTATGTTCCTCTTGGCTTCTAGTGCTCACTAAGAAAGGATTTTTCAAAATGACTATCAGAGCATTAGTATTTTGTATATTATTATTATTAACATGCTATGATGCTAAGGAGTTCTACTCCCCCTCCCCACCTCAAAAGAAATCTGTTCCAAATGCAAAACACAAGCAGAGGAGAGGAGTTTCAGTTTCACAGCACCAAGCAGCTTTAGTACAGAACAGTTCAGCTAAGCCACGCCCAGGCTCCTTGCTGTCTCCTTGCTCACAGAGCAAATACTGTTTCAGTTTCCAAACAGCCCCCAACTCTCACATACTGACAGGATGCCAGCCAGATGAATACTGATGGATGCTGGTAGGCAGAGGCACAAACCCCCCCTATTTTCCTCCCTAAAAACTAAGCCTGACCACATAGTTTCGTAAGTGAAGCACAGGGTATGGAGTTAGTATTGTAGAAGAATGTAGTGGAAGATCTTAACAGGCTGGTGACCCATCATTCTGGGAGAACATATCCTACAAAACTTTCCAGTGGAAATTGTTAACAGCTGAGAATTGGCACACCCAGTTCCATGGAGTTTGATGCTCCAAAAATGTTGAGGGCATTTTAGCATTTTTTGCTACTTCTGGTTTTCAAGGCTTTCCCACCCTCTGTTTCCCAAGGGTACAGAACTCTTAGGTGATTTTGGAGGGATGACAGGAGTTGCATTTCAAAAAGGAAGCAGGGTCTGGTCAAATAAGAGTTTTAATTAAAATTTAATTCATTGAACCAAACATGTATGCATGAAAACATGCAATCATTATTTTCTCCTTTCTGTCACATAATACAGGGGCCGCCAACCTGTTGGACCTCAGGGACCACCAAACTCATAATTTGAAATCCCAGGATCAAGAGACCCTGGGAAAATCCCCCCAAAAGGCTGCAGGAAAATTCCCCACCCTGTTTTCCTACCGACCGATCATTCTTTATTTGGGAACGCAGGATACCATCTCCAGCTCCCTTCTCAGGGAGAGAAAGAGATAGACTTTTGGCTTCATGCCAAGGAAAGCAGCAAAAGTCTTTCTTTCTCTCCCCCAAACTCTGCCAGAAATGAGTCTTTGCCAGCACAGCCAGAACCTCGTCCTCCGGAACCAGGGTCCCAAAGACTCATTTCTGGCAGAGTTTGGGGGAGAGAAAGAAAGACTTTTTCTGCTTTCCTTGTGTGCAGCCAAAAGCAGAAGAAAGAAGCGAAAAGAAGCAGCCCGGTGGCCAAGCCAGGCGCATGGGGCACGTGAGGCAAGTTCCTCACCTCCGCCCTTTCCCCCCTCCCCTCGCTACCTCGTGTTGTTCGCAATGCAAGTGACTCAAGCCTTGTATTCCCATAGGCCATGTGGGCAGCACAGCTTTGTGTTCCCACGCAGCCTAGATTAATTGCTGTGGGGTCTGCTTGGGCAGGAAACATTTCTCTGTGGACCACCAACATTTTCTCGTGGACCACCAGTGGTCCCCAGCCCACTGGTTGGCAACCACTGACATAACAGGATGCCAATATGGTGTAGTAGTTATATTGACAGACAAGGACTAGTGGAGGTTCAAAGGCAGGTTTTCTGTCAAATTTTATTTTTTTGCTTTAATTAATCATTTGAATCAAGGGTTTCAACCCTATCAAGTTAATACAACTGTTGGTAGAATTTTAATAGAATTTTAAAAGAACGGATGATATAGCACAATTATTATTCCTTATAATGAGCTGAGTCTACTCAGATCTTGTCCCTTGCTGGCAGGAATTTTTCTTAGTGGAAAACAAGCTGTGAGAAATTAGCAGGAGAGGTTGAACCTTTAGGTCTGAAAAGAGGTAGGGAAGCAACTCAGATTCAAGACTTCATCGAGGTCGATCAAGAATCATGGCTTCCTGAGGAAATGAGATGTTCACCTTTTCTAAACACTGCTTTACGTAGGTTTGTTCCAAAGCACTTCTTGTTGTTTTTAATGCTTTATTTACTGTGAATATGTTTATTGGACCTGTAATAGATCTGTGACATGAAGAGCATCAAGGAAAATTGCAGGGGAGGAAAGCTCAACTTTAATCTCCCTATCATGCTTCCTTTTAGCAAACTAGCCTCTTGCAGGATCTACAAGTAGGTTGATTTAAAACTTGTTTCAGCACCTAGGACTGTGATGGCGAACCTATGGCACATACGTGCCAGAGGTGGTATGTGAGCCATCTCCCCAGCTCAGCTCTGTCACACATGTGAGTGTGCCGCCTGCCCGCTAGTTGGTCTTTGGGTCTCTGCCGTGCATGTGTGGTGTGGGGGGCTCATGCGTGGCAAGTGGAGCATATTCATGGGGGATGTGAACACATGCGTGCAGGGGATGCATGCGTGTAGGGGTTGCATGTGCATTGCATTTTGTGGATGCACGCTTGCAGACGCTTTGGGCACTTGATGCCAAAAAGATCAGCCATTACTGAGCTAGAAGGTCCTGCGTATACCTAAGTCTTCTTTCTCCAAATACAGTGATAGGGTCAGCGCTTCTATTCTCTGATGGATTGATTTTGTTTTATCGACCAAAGGAGATTTAGCTGTTTCAGAGTGGAAGTGACTGGTGCTCAAATTTAATCTGCAAGAAGGCTTTTGCAGAGCATACTTGTTCTGACCCAAGCTCTTTTCCAACAAATCAAACACAATCCAAAAGGAACAGAAACCTTGTAATGCTTTTACAAAATAATTAGCACAAGCCTTGCCAAACTGCGAGGCTTGCCAAAAGATAACAGACAAGAAATGATTTGCAATACAAAAATCTTCAAATTACAAACTCAGGATACTGGAATGTCCACGAGGCTGGAATTTCAAAATGTCTTTGCCTTCTGCAAAGTATGTTCCTTTCACAGCTGGCTTTTGTCTTCTTGAAGGAGGGCCCATTACCTTATAGCCTTACTCCTGAGTCACCCATGCTGCTGCAGCTGCTCTTTCCTAAGAGTAATCCTACGCGCATGCGCACTTGGCACAGGCTCCTTGGGAACCTCCTCATCGCTGCTGCCAGCCCCCACAATCTCCGAAGGCAGCAGTCCACTCCCTAATGGTCCTGGCCCCTCATCTGAGTCCTTGTTCTCCTCAGCCATCCACACCTGCTGCCAGCTAACAACAACAATTCCTAAGGACCCATGCCAGTGGTGAAAGAGACATTGAATTTTGGGAAAGGTTCCGTGGCGTTCTTACTTCATGAGGATCTTCTACTTCGCTGGTCTTGCTCTCCAACGCTTTGGGGTCTGGGAGGCCAAAGTGTGAAGGTGGAGAGTCGCATTTAACTTGAAAGGCCTGTTTCCCCAAATGCCTGTGTCTGATGGGACCATCTCTGGAGGGTCTTCTCCAGGTGCCGGTATCTCAGTGGCACAAGATAAACCTAGAGGCACTGTTTTGAATGGGACAGAATGGTTTTTGGGGTGCTTTTGTGATTTTTGATTTGATGGTGTGTTTAACAGCAGGTCCCCAGTACAGAGGGAAGCACATTATGGAGGATTTACTTCTTGCTGTATACATTTGTTTGTGTCCAGCTAGGGAACAACTAGTCTTCTAAGAAAAGTTCATACAGAAAACGTATGACCATATCTTAGTGACTGGTGTGGCAAACTTTTCTCTGCTTGTCTAAATATGACACACTAGCTCAATACCTATGCTTTGCTACGAAACTATGTGGTCAGGCTTAGTTTTTGGGAAGGAAAATAAGGGGGGGAGGGAAATTCTGCCTCTGCCTACCAGCATCCATCGGTATTCATCTGGCTTGCGTCCTGTCAGTTTGTGAGAGAATTGAGGGCTGTTTGGAAACTGAAACAGTATTTGCTATATGAGCAAAAAGGAGACAGCAAGGAGCTTGGGCGTGGCTCAGCTGAACTGTTCTGTACTAAAGCTGTTTGGTGCTGTGAAACTAAAAGTGAAACTCAAACACCTCTCTTCTGCTTGAGTTGTGCATTAGGAAGAGATATTTTTCAGGTGGGGAGAGGGAGTAGAACTCCTTAAGCCCCTGTCACACTGCACCAACGGATGCAAAGAGGATGTAAAACGGACAAAAAAGCTTGCCATCCGTTCGTTAATGCGATGTACTCACTGCCTCCGTTTTGCTTCCTCTCTATCCGTCCAGCATCCGTTTATTGACGTTTCATCC